>WOVY01010474.1:82500-270000 GCA_013436015.1 Rhipicephalus annulatus | reverse complement strand
AATGTAACACCGCACATGGCAAAGAAAATGGGACCTGTGATTAAGCTCCTGTCTGCTAGTAAGCACTTGTCTGGGTCCTCTTTGAGTGTGTGTATTTTTTGCGCTTGTCTCATTATGAACTACGCTTTCTAAGGCATCCTGACCTCGCTTCAAACAGTAAAGCGCTTTCATTTCATATATCATGAAACATCTCCCTCCTTATTTAGTTCTTGCTCATTAGATATCTACTGACACCCGGTTTCTTTTTATTGCTTTCATCCAACAAATCATCTCTGCTTCTTTGACTTTTCGCCTGATGTTCCTCGTTGCCATATCACCAACACTGCCAGCCCTATATACGCTGCTGAGCCTCCTAGTTTATTTTCGCCACGTTTTGTCGACGGTCTTTCCCCACAAATACATGAACACAGTCTCTGTCCATATACTATAATTAGTTGTCCTTAGCCTCTCTTCAAATCTCATCTTGTTGTGAGCTTTCCTGACTTCAAAGCTTGTTCATCCAATAGCCCTTTTTACAGCCTCATCTGTAGTCTTCCCAACGCGAGGCGTTCCACAATTATTTGATTTACCTTCCTTTTTGATTGCACCCCTGAATTCATACATACCACCGAGTGTTTCCAAATATAAGCTCCAGAACCATTACGCCTTTCCACATACTTCGAAGCAATTTGTACCTACTGCATCCCCGCACATTCTGCGCTTCATTAATTCAGCATTCCTTTCTATCTTTACTAGCGATCATTTATTTCAATAAAACACTCTCGGACACTCTCGGCTTGATTTAGCCACCATTGTCGGTGTTGAAGTTATTACCGTACCTGTACACGTATCTGTACAAGGTGTACCAGCTATCTTTAGCCAGAGTTTAAGACTATCACGATGCACGCAACTACGACACGACCAAATGCATGTTGCTGACCGTTGCCTGGAGTAATACAGTGAGCAATGGAAAGGAAAATAGTAGCTGTAACCTAAAGAGAAAAAAAAATAGCAGAGTGGATTAGGTAACAAACGGGGATTATTGATATCATAGTTGAAATCAAGAAGAGAAAGTGGACATGGACTGGGCATGTAGCGCGTAGACAGGATAACCGCTGGTCATTAGGGGAACTAACTGGATTCCTAGAGAAGGCGAGCGGGTTAGGGGGAGACAAAAGTTTAGGTTGGCAGATGAGATTAGGAAGTTTGTGGGTGTAAATTTGCCGCACCAAGCTCAGGAACGATTCAACTGGTGGAACATGGGAGAAGCCTTTGTCCTAGAGTGGACGTAGTCAGGTTGATGATGATGCTGATGTTGTTGTTGATGATCATGATGATGATACATACTAATTTTGGGGCCCTTAGGCATCTCTCATAAGCCTAAGGTGATTTTGCGAAGTTGAACTATATATATCTATCATATCAACACAACCTTGATAGTATAGAGGTTCGCGCACCAATGCAGAGTCAACTCCTATTTTACATAACAGTGCTCTGGAACGACGAAGCGATTCACAAGCACGGGGTGGAATGGTTCGCTCGCAACACGCTGGTCCAAGTGCTGCTTTAGTAGATGTCCGCGTACAAGTAGACGACTATTGTCACGTTGGAAAAAAATTCTGGGCAGCAAGATTATCATGATTATAAGACGCTGCAAGGCAATCCGCCTCTTAATTTTTAGCAATGCTGACGTGCGTAGGTACCCGCTAGAAAGCCAAGGACAACATGCATAAAAGACTTTAGTTCCCAGATTTTATAATACTGGGTTTATAAGGCTGCTGGCCCATTTTTGAATGAGTCTGGAAAGGGTACTACAAAGGCCTGTGAGAATGACGAAGTTCGATGCTCGTAATTTTCCCTGCACCGTCAACAACAATCACTGCTACATTTGCAGTGACCAGGGATAAAGCTTGCGGTATTTTCAAATAGCCGCGTAATACCTGATACCGATACGCAAGAAGCCAATCAATGAGCTAGCACTGAGAGGGAAAGTACAGGAATTCAGAGTGTCACTGCAGAACAGGTACTCTGCTCTTAGCGAGGAAACCAACCTTAGCGTAGATACAATGAATGATAATCTGACGAGTATCATCACGGAGTGTGCAGTGGAAGTTGGAGGCAGGGTAGCTAGACAGGACACCGGCAAGCTTTCCCAGGAAACGAAGAACCTAAATAAGAAGCGTCAAATCATAAAAGTGTCAAGTACTATAGACAAAATAGAACTGGCAGAGCTTTCGAAGTTGATTAATAGACGTAATGTATGCGATGTAAGAAGGTATAACATAGAGAGAATTGAGCACGCTCTGAAAAACGGAGGAAGCGTCAAAGCAGTGAAGAGGAAACTTGGGATAGGCAAAAGGCGGATGTATGCACTAAGGGACAAAGAAGGCAAAATAACTACCAATATGGATGGGATAGTTAAAATAGCGGAGGAGTTTTTACAGAGATCTGTACAGTAGCCGAGACAACCACGACCTTAGTACCATAAGAACTAGCAGTAACCCAGACGACACCCCACCGGTAACGATAGAAGAAGTCAGAAAAGCTTTGGAGAGCATGCACAGAGGCAAAGCTGCTGGTGAGGATCGGGTAACATCAGATCTGCTGAAAGATGGAGGACAGATTGTGTTAGAAAAACTAGCCACTCTATTTACGAGGTGTCTGCTGATGGGAAAAGTACCAGAGTCTTGGAAGAACGCTAACATCATCTTAATACATAAGAAAGGAGATGACAAGGACTTGAAGAATTACAGGCCGATCAGCTTGCTCTCTGTAGTATACAAGCTATTTACAAAGGTAATTGCTAGCAGAGTAAAGAAAACATTGGAATTCAATCAACCAAAGGAACAAGCAGGATTTAGAACAGGCTACTCAACAATTGACCACAATCATACTATCAATCAGGTAATAGAGAAATGCTCAGAGTATAACCAACCACTATACACAGCCTTCATAGATTACGAGAAGGCGTTTGATTCAGTAGAAATATCAGCCGTCATGCAGACACTGCGGAATCAGGGCGTAGACGAAATATGTATAAACATTCTGGAAGAAATCTACAGGGGATCAACTGCTGCCATAGTCCTTCATAAAGAAAGCAACAGAATACCAATAAAGAAGGGTGTAAGGCAGGGGGACACAATCTCCCCAATGCTATTCACTGCGTGCTTACAGGACGTTTTCAGAAGCCTTAAATGGGCACAGTTAGGGATAATAGTTAATGGAGAGTACCGCAGTAACCTGCGCTTCGCCGATGACATTGCATTGCTGAGTAACTCAGGGGACGAATCGCAACTCATGATTACGGAGTTAGACAAGGAGAGCAGAAAGGTGGGTCCTAAAATTAATCTGCAGAAAACGAAAGTAATGTACAACAACCTCGGAAAGGAGCAGCGCTTTGCGATAGGTAATAGTGCACTTGAAGTTGTAAAAGACTATGTCTACTTAGGGCAGGTAATAACCGCAGAGCCTAACCACGAGATTGAAGTAACTAGAAGAATAAGAATGGGGTGGAGCACATTCGGCAGGCACTCTCAAATTATGACAAGTAGATTGCCACTGTCCCTCAAGAGGAAGGTATATAACAGCTGTACCTTGCCAATACTTAACTACGGAGCAAAAACCTGGAGACTCACAAAGAGGGTTCAACTTAAATTGAGGATGACGCAGCGAGCAATGGAAAGAAAAATGGTAGGTGTAACCTTAAGAGACAAGAAGAGAGCAGAGTGGATTAGGGGACAAATGGGAGCTAAGGTTATCATAGCTGCAATAAAGAAGAGGAAATGGACATGGGCCGGGCATGTAGCACGTAGACAGGATAACCGCTGGTCATTAAGGGTCACCAACTGGATTCCCAGAGAAGGGAAGCGGGGTAGGGGGAGACAGAAGGTTAGGTGGGCAGATGATATTAAGAAGTTTGCGGGTATAAATTGGCAAAAGCAAGCACAGGACCGGGTTAACTGGCGGAACATGGGAGAGGCCTTTGTCCTGCAGTGGACGTAGACAGGCTGATGATGATGATGACCTATTGAAAGGAAAAATAAGGATCCAGAAGTGCTCATCCCGTCGCTGTATACAGATGCGTTCGTAAACAGCTTAATGTAGTATGGAAATTCGTCGAACAGGCGTTGATGATCTAATAGGCATTGTGCAGAAACAATTTGGTCTATAATAAAGGTATGCTGACAGAATAAACATTGATGTCACACGTATAACTGCATTACTATGCGCCGGAGAACGTGAATACCATGTTACACATGAAACAAAGAAAGAAAGAAATAAGAAGAGAGCGATAAAGATAGAAAAAAGAGAAAGAATAAGAAACACGGAAAAAGAAAAAAAACACTTAACTTTATTTTCTAGGCTTAACTTCTCCTATCGCGGTACCCGTGGTTATATCTAGGGTTATCTGGCTATCAGAAGGTGATGCTGGACTGGTATGTCATGCAATGCCACCCAGTTGCATTGTTTCTTCAGGTTCTACCAGTGCAAAACTTCCCGTTTTTCAAGTCTTAAGATACCGTAGAGCGACCCAAAATATATTTATTGACTATAGTCTTCTTTGAGACACTTGGACGCACGTTTTGGTCTCTCTGTCTGCTTTCGGTCTGTCCAACAGTTCAGCGACCCAGCAAAAGTTTAAGCCAATGCTCAACATACACCCATGTTGATCTGGTTCCTGCATTTATGCTTGTGGGCATTGTCAAATAAAAATCAAATAACATGCGCAATTGAGGCGCACCAATAATACCTAAGTATACGGTAGTGCGTTTCTGGTATTTCTTGATTTAGAAACTACAATGTGTAATGACCGGGAGAAAGGCAAGGGCTCGAGCTTGAACTGGGCAGTGAGTACGTGCCACGAGCAATACGAGAAAAGGGAAGCGGATAAACATGAAATCAAATAAAGAAAAAAAATTACGATCGCATTTTAGTGCGTCGGCAGACAGGCATACACTTAATTCTGCAGACATACATAAATAGTCTGGAAACGAGGGCAGATAATAATTACTTATCACTCGATATTAACAAAACTGCAATCGTAGTTTTCGCACAAAATGCTCCAGTGCAAACTCACTAATGTACCGACAAGATGTCATACGTCAGCTGGACTCAGTAAGTCATGTAGGGGTAAACTATACAGAAAGACTTATCTGAATTCCCAACAAGGCAAACATGGCTGCTAAGGAAACATGTGCCGTAGCGTTGCAGCGTAGGCTCAGTTTTATCGTGCGGGTTTGCGTAGGGACGTGCTTGCCATGAGTTATTGCATGTACATTCCACCAATGATGAAATTCGGCTGTGTGTTGTTTTCTGGCACTCCGGCTTTTCAAGTTCGACCACTGACTCTGTTGGAACGCGAATCGTTACGCTTAAGTCTGGGGCTACCTAAATACGTTGTGAACAATATTCTATATGAAGATTCTCGCCTGCCTTCTCTAATTAAAAGAATTCATGTAACAACAGTGCGATTGTTCCTAAAAGTCTTTGCATCACCTCAAACGAAGTCAAATTATTTCTTCATCAACCAGGGGTTCTCATTTTTTCGCAACCAATAGCATAGATTGCGGTGCCCTCAACTTATTTTTAAACAGAATCTTCTGAACCTATTATGAGTTAAGTTTTGGGAAGTACTTGTACTGTACACTGTAGAGGCAATTAGCAATAAATTTGATAATATATGTCCCAAAACTACTACAGCTTTACCATATCGGAATCTAAAACGAATTTCGGAAGATCATTTAGACAATCTCGAAACGTCCATTGTGTTAGCGACTGATTCTTCCGTTTGTGAAGAGAAGGGAGGCGTAAAAATCGTATAATTCTCTCTAGATTGAACTTTCTCAATTCTATTACCCGACGCTACCTATATTTACCAAGCTGAGCTACAGGCAATAGTCCTAGAAATCCGTCAATTGCCCCAAGGTTTATCAGCGGTGGTTGTTCTAACAGACTGTCTCTCTGTCTGTGCTGGCTTAAGTGCACCAAACTTTTCGCGTACATTAGAGACATTCAACTCGCCAATTCCTAGACATGTGCGATTCATTCAACTAGTGTGGATACCAGGCCATCGAGGTTTAGCCTTCAATGAGCATGGAGATGTACTAGCTGTATTTTTCCTTGATGTTCCTGTTGTGCCTATTTATCTACGACTGAGTACATCACAAGAGCGCGTTTTCAAAAACGTACGACGGCCAATGACTTCGCAAAATATCCTTTATTTTCATCAGACTCTACACAGCTAAAGTTCCCTTGGAAGAGCAGGTTTTCTACATCAGGAAAGCAGGAAATAGTGATTACAAGGCTGCGTTTTCCAGTCCCTTCATTCAAATTTTACCTTCACAGGTCGGGTCTGGCAGAGTCGCCTTTATACCTTCACTCTAATGAGAAAGAATCTTTAGAGCACATTTTTTAACAGGCCAAATATTTGAAAGTTAAAAGAAAAGACTACTAGAACAACACCTACGAAAGTCGAACTTAATCTTGTTCTTCTGGTGATTCTTTCATTGGGCGCAATCGCATTTAGTTTTAGCCACAGGAGCATTTTCAACGCCGTTACAAGTTTTTTACGAGAGTCTAACGAATTGAATGCTAAACGCAGCTAACTTCAGAATTTTAGACATAGACATTTTTTGTGTGTATTAACCCTGCCTATGACATCGAAGTTTTTAAAATTCTCTAAGTTTAAATTACTAACTCTAATACCTAATAAATTCATATCATTTATGGAAGTAGTGAATTAGTTTAACAAGCAAGGCACCATTGAACTCGTGGCCTATCCTCTTGGGTGGGTTGAGCCAAGCTATTGAGGAACTAACCAACCAACCACTAAACTGGTGCTGTCTGTCAGTCTTAGTTATTACAATGGCACAGTCAACGACCTATGAACCGCAAGTGTGCCCCCATGGCTCATGGCTGCTGTGGGCTTACCTTCTAGCGAACACCACTCACGTCACGACGATCATGAAGCCGATGACCTACAGCCGACCACACCTATGCCACTGTTCGAGGATGCATCCAAGCCTTCTCGGTGGCTCATGGGCAGGGTCACCTCAGTCCCACGAAGACTGTGCGTTGCCCACAATTACTCGGGATGGCCATTCGCGCTTCCCTCTGCGACAGCACCCAACTTCGTACTCTCAACCACACCTCAGCTGCTCAGGGCAAATGTCCAAGCTCCCTCTGCCAGTGACACCACCGCATGAAATGCACCGATCGAGGACCACAATTTGGACGTCTGCACTGGCTCCGCATGCGATTCACCCGAAATACCCACCGAGCTTTCCCACACCATCGCTTGACTCTGCATCGAGTTCAGCACCTTAACAGCGTCGAGTTCTGCGCTGTTCTCTGTTGCCTTGACAGGACTGCACGTCGTCAATGAGGCATTGGCAGTAGCCACCTCACAAGACGATACATAAATCTCACACGAGAGTCGCAGCAATCGCCAGTATACCCTTGCGGTATTTTGACACCAACTCCACCGTTAGAACACCCCAGGATTTTTCGACACACTGCAAGTGGCGCAGAGGTTGCCGCTCAGTGTAGCAGGTGGCGGTACAGCATGCGTAATTTCCACCGCTGTCTATACAACTGTGTCAGTATACCGAGACTGGCGACATAAAACCAACGCGGCCACTTTGTATGAAACCGTATCGTACGAGGCCTGCAACGATTATCTCGTCATAGCCAGAGTCATCCTGCAGACTGCACCACTGTTGAGGTTGAGAATGGGAGGCGTACACAACACCAGCAGCAGCGGCACAGCCCGGATGTCCCTGACCTATGACTGCTAATACACAGTCAGTGTCAGCCACCGGAACCTCGTTTGCCGAATGTCCAGGTGAAGTACCATCATGGTATAGCCCGGTCGCTCCGGAATAGGCAGTGTCACCCATAGGGGACCTTGTCGGCAGCCCATTAGGCTCGCAGTCGGGCCGAGTGTAATGACAAGAAGCAACGCAAGGGCTGAAGCTTCAGCTAGGCAGTAGGTATGCGCCACGAGAAATACGAGAAAAGGGAAGCAGAGGAAGTCGAGGTCCGATAAAGAACAGCCGGCCAACTGAACAGGTGTGGTATCTGAGTTCCTTTCAATACAATAGATACATAATTGTAAACAACGAAGTTTTTATTACGCTGCATTGACGATGCGACGCCATCAACTAAAGAGCGAATGTTTCTTAAGCTTCGCTAAAAAGACAAAATGCTGCCATTGATCGGTGGCTCTCCATTCTAGAAAACTTTCGCTTGTTACAATACTACCCTTGGAGCCCAGCCTCATGCAACACCCGCTGATCTTGCGCAGAGAATCAAATAAATGGTTCATTCTCTCTCTTCTGAGAGAATTGTCAAACAACGTTCTTTGTAGGGTAGCACGACGATACGACACCAATATTCATATTTTATTATTAAAAATATCGCACTGGAATGCTTCAAGCTTTTTAAAGGAAATGATACCCCAGGCTTAACGTACACGCGTGATTTTTTCAATGATTATGTCTGCATTTATGTATTTCATAATAATAACCATAACTAGATAAGTTTTAATATCTTTACTTTTTGCCTTTTCCGTACGTTTAAATAGCACAATATTCCACCTTAATGTGTTTTTACAGAATGATTGCTTTATGTTAAGAGTACGTCGCTCACGAATTCTTAGAAATGTAAACGCGCAAAGCGAGCCATATTGAATATTTTTTAAAGTAAAGTATCTTTTCAAAACAAGTAAAACTGATCGCATTCAAACTTTTCCAACATATATCTCAAAATAATACAAATATTCTAGATCTGAAAATCGAGAGAAAGTGTTAGCTGTATTCGCGAAGAGATATGTTGAATAGTCTCTCTTATGGCAGATGCCAACTGAGGACAATTTTTTTCGCGACATAGATATACGTGTAGGTTTTCCTGGATTTGTAATAATGCAAATAGCATGTTGATAATCGTGCAAAATATCACGTACATAATGTTTGTAGTTTTTCAAAAAAAGGAACAATGAATTTTCTACACCAAACTGAACGTTGGTGCTCTATCAGAAGCAAGAGGAGCTGTGGGTTCAAAGTTTAAGCTTGGAGCTCACCAGTTCTTTTTTAAGCACAAATATTTGATTTAAAAATATCGGCGAATGCCGGAAATATAAATTGAAGGCACGATATTTTGGTCAGCCTAACTGACCCCCTTGATATGAAAATGTCATTCCTGAAAACTGTAGACACCTGAGTTATTAGGTTCGCAGTGCAGTGCATGCAATATGCACTGCGTAAGGTGCAGAAACTGTGTTTACAGAGTACAAGAAACTTAGCAAAACTTAAACCTGTCAAATCTAGCCAAAATGGCGTTATCATCACTTTTGCGGCTATATTTAGAAAGTACAAGAGCTGTTTTTGCAAAGCTCAGTTGAAATAACTCTTCCAGAGACAGTGAGTGGAGTTCGTCTCGGATATAACTAGAACGCCTCGAACTTCATGCGTTAACTCGGCCTACGTCCAGTTCCTGCGGTGAAGATTGTTGAAGAAACATTTAGTTTTAGCAAAATTGGGCAAGACACCTAATTCTTTTTATGTCTGAACTAGAAGAAAACGCTTTGCCTGTCATTTACAAAGCTTTTAAAGCAAAAGTAAGCGCTCGAATATGACCACGTGTACAATATTACAGGTACTACTTGATGGAACAAAGTATGCGAAAAGTGACATTGTCGCTGAAGAAACACACAGATTAGGGAATGAGTTTCCTTTATTATTGGGGGGGGGGCATTCAAACATTGTAAAGAATTAGCTTACTCTGTCTACTACAAAACAAATAATCAGCTGGCTGCTTCCGGAATGGACTGGCATTGATGCTTTACGTCAATAAAAATTATATTGAAAGCGCACGTTATCATTTGTTTTCGCTAACAACAGATAACAATTTTTGTTGATATGAACTGTCTCAATTACACATAGGTTTTTTTCAATTCTGAAGCTAGGAGTTCTTGATGCTACTGAGGAGTGTACGTTTTGTTTAGATCAAACAGTATTTTTAAATATAGGCTATCTCATCACCGAAATACGTCCTGAGTAATTGTTTCTACAAAACGTGTCATGCTCAACGCCATCTTTATGGCGCCGTTGAAGTATGTGCAGGATCTTTCCGTAGTCTTCAGAATGCTCAAAACTTCAGATGTGTGTGACCTAGGTAGTCTCACAGAGTTCTAACAAAACGTGTTTATTATTGCACACTAATAAACTTTTTCTCTTAACTCACTTGGTGCTCTTCACTACATTGGGCATTAGAGCACGTCGTCGTGCAATTTATTATCGTGTGCTTTCTTCGTCGTCTGAGCAGGCTATAAGAGATAAAGCAACCTATCACTTATAGGGTAGATATTAGTATGGCATGGTTATGAGCGAAGAAAAAATAAGTACAAATCTACTTGTAGAGCAACTTACTTACGCGGCAGGGAACATGGGCAGAAGCGTCAACTCACGATGTTCAACGTTCTTTCGATGTTATTTATGCACACGTTTGGTTTTCTTGGTTCTTCCATTACTTTTGGTTTATTTGATTCGTTTGTTTCAGGTTTTGCTAGTTGGATCACAACTCTGATAGCAGTTGCGATCGAAAATACCGATTCTATGACGAATGATGATCTCTATTCCTAGAGCTTGTTGAGAAAAAGAGCTGACACTGCTGTGATAAAAATAACGCTTAAACTCAAGCAGACCGTTGCTGATGGGCCTAAAATTGATATTCGGGACTTTCAGCAACGGTGTTTCCTTTTGGTGGTGCGGACAATGAAAGTAGATAAATATTATTGAGGTACATAAAATGTCTTGAATTATACATTGAAATCAACCAGATGAATTGTTTTCGCCACACGCTCATTGTTCGCAATACAGAGTGCGCATGCAACTGTCAAAACTGTGTTTTGTGTACATGCACTATCGCGATTTCTAATCGGTATAACAAACGTCCGAACAATGCATACAAAAGGAGTAACAGTAATGTTACATACACTCAAGCATGACCTCCCGCACTCACACACAGACACACACACACAAACACACTCTGAATGACTCCGAGTGAGTCGGTCATGAGTCCGTTAGCCTAGAGCCAGTTTTTTACCATGGTGTCAATTCTTTTTAGCAGCAATATTTCACACAATTGGTGGTATTCTTGAAGCTTCCTAATATAGTACCTTAGAATACGAGTTACTTGTGTTTGCAAACCAGTGAGAACATTTTTTGAAAGAGAGGACAACATAAGATGTATTATTTAGGCGATTCTCTGGAAAAGTTGGCAAGAGGGGGCGAAAAGAGGACAACACATCTTCTGCACTTCATGCCTCTGTCTATTAGGTATTTTAATCGTGTATTTGTAAAACTGCTTCAGGTAGCGCGTGAGTACACAAGAGTATACATACTAATTCCGGGACGCTGGTAGTAACGGCAAAAACTAGAAGGTAGGATCATAAGTCGGCAAACAAGACTGAAGCTTATTCAGGCACTTTTAACAAATATATGTTTCAAAGTGAACTCACTAGTAATCAGGCCTACCAAAAGTCGCAGTCTTCCTGACTCACACTTACAAAAATTTCATTCCACCACACTTGCTCGCACCCAGACACCATGCTCGATCTCAGTCTAAGGGAGTCCGATAAAGCAACTCATGAGTTAAGCCCGTTAGCCTACAATGTTTTTTTCCAAGGTATCAATGCTTTTGTTGTGTACAAATGTCCCCCCTCCCCCGAGTTCCCAGTGAGCCTCCGAGCGGTACACAATGAAGTGGTAGACGACTGGTTACAAAAGACTCTGGTCATTAAGACTCCTTGTGCTCCTCCTCCATCCCCAGTCGATACAATAATCTGCTGCTCACTTACCCACCGCACTTCGGCTGCAACCCCCGTCTGAGTAGGAACAAATAAGTTTTAACCGTTTGAGGTTGCCTATGTCCTTTCACTGCCATTCTAGTAGTACGTGTATGGGACGACGACAACCCCAGACATAACATTGGCGATGAGGAAGTGGGTTTGGACCTGCACTACGCAACCCTTTTGACAAGCAAGTTATGGCTACGCACGAGCTCCAAAATCAGCTATCCGAATTCAACGACTCATCATGGTCATCGTGGTTTGGACGCCTGAAATTTTACTTCGAGGCTAACACCATCACTAATGTAAAAATGAAGAGAGCTAACCTGCCAACGCTGTGTGGGAAGCAGACATATGAAACAGTCTGTGCCCTGATTCGGCCACGCACTCCAGCAACTGTCGGCTACGACTACATCGTAGCTGCGCAACAAATGCACTATGATTCAAGGCCATCGGAGGTCTACAGCCAAGCCCGCTTCCAACGACGAGATAAACTTAAAGGCGGAAAAGTGAGCGATTACGTGGCGACTCTAAAAAAACTCGCTTCTGACTGCAATTTCGGCACGCCGAACTCAATAAGTTCGGCTACTGCACAGGAGGGAGGATCAGTTATCATGCCTGCTAACACCAATATTCTCCCCTTGGACGTTATGTTGCGGGACCGTTTTGCGTGCGGGATTGCGGGACGAAGCCCTACAACGACGCCTGTTTGCAGAGACCAGTCTCACATTCTGCAAAGCGTAAGCCACCGCCCAGCGAGCGGAGGGCGCCGGTCACCAGGAGAGAGATTCTGACGGAATGTCGAGCCAGTGCACCACACCAGCCAGCAGCCAGGCCAGTCTGCTACCACAGTCAACTGAAAAAAAAAAACACAGGGCTGTTGGCAATGCCACGACATGCACGATCCCCAGGTATGTTGATTCAAGACCAGCACATGCAATTATTGCCTAAAACAGAAACACACCTAAAAGGCATGCATAACCAAGCACAAACAGCCCAGACTGAAGGGTTCAGCGGAACGTAACCACAATGTCGATGCTCAAGAGGGCCAGACACAAGATAGCACGGCCGGAACATTTCTAACGTAAGTGGCTGTATACGACTTGAATGCCATTGCGAATCTCGGCACGATTTTGAAGATAGTGACAGAAATCGTAGTATTTTATCGCCCCATGAAGTTTGAAACAGATTCTGGAGCCACATGCGTGCTCATCAGTGAGGACACTTTTCGAGCTTTTCGAGCTACTTGAAGTGAGAATGCGCAAACTCTCCAGCAATACGACACGCAGTTGAGAACGTGGTCAGGACATTCCCTACCACTACTGGGTTGTGCTAACGTAGAGTCATACAAAACAGCCAGACCCACCATTTGCTATTGCTAGTGTTCTACGGCTCCGGATCAAGCTTTTTAGGTCAAAATCAGTTCCCCCCTCTTAGAGTGGTCGTTGGCGGAGTTCACGACGCATCCAACTACCCATCGGTAGAGCAGCTCCAAGACAAGTACAAGGTGTTTTTTTTCGATGAAATACCAGGAAGCAACGCCCCTCCAGTCATGCTGGAGCTGCAAGAAGATGCAACGCCAAAATTTTTGAAAGCTTGGTCAGTACCTCTTGCTCTTCGAACGTCAGTGGAGAAAGAGCTTGGCCGACTGAAGGAGCAAGAAATCATCGAACCGACGCAACACTCAGAATGGGCTACACCACTTGTGTTCGTACAAAAGAAGAGCGATACCCTGCGCCTCTGCGGAGACTACTGGAGCATCGTCAACCTGTATACAAAGGCACCATTCTACCCACTGCCGACAACAGAAGAGGTTTTTAGCAGGCTTCGGGGTGGAAAAATCTTCAGCACCTTGGATTTGACACAAGCCTCCGAGCAACTGAAGGTGAGCGAATACTTCTGAAATGTTCGCGATAAGCACCAGTAAGGGTCTCTACAGTAAGGCTACCATTCGGCATGGTTGCAGCAGTCGCAATCTTCCTAAAATAATAGAGTCTACAAGCCAGCGGGATCCCTGGAGTTTGCGTCTGCTTAGGTTATGGTATTGTCGGGGGTGCCTCCATTGAAGAGAAACTGCCATGGCGCTGGCTCTCACCCTCGGCTACAGACAACGAAGGTCACCGACAGTTCTCATGGACTCTCAAGCAGCTTGCCGCAACTATCTACAGGGGCGCATCAGCCAACCCGCTCTCAACGTCATCCTGAGCATTACAGACAGTGGTGAGCATTCCATTACACATCCACTCAGAATTTGGCATCGGAATATATGGACTCCGTGCCACATGGGACTGGAGGGGAATCAGGCAGCGGATAAGGTAGCTCGAGGGTATGCGAGCCAAGCACCTTCCAACTCCGCCCCTGAGGAACTCGTTCCGGTCCCTTGCGACTATTCGGCCATCCTAAACCATTACAGAGGACTTAGGAAACCTTATTCGCTACCACACCGAACACTAAATAAAGAGGAATCGGTAAGCTAGAGGCAAATTCATACCGGCACGTTTCCAAATTTGCACATCCTGAGTAAAATGCAACCTCGGCATACTCTCCTCTCTGCCCATGGTGTTCAGCTAAAGCCACTCTGTACCACGTCATGTGGGAGTGTCAGGCCATTACAGCCTTACAACCAGCACAAAATCCAACAGCGGAGTGATGGGAGGAGCTGCTGGCCAGTGAGAACCTGGAAGATCAGTTGAGTCTGATCAACCGGTCCCGCAGAGCGGCTGCTGCAAGCGGAGCCCTGGACTTAGCCCCCCCCCCCCCCACCGCAAGCCAAGCATCTTCAAATACTCGGAGCTTCTCCGCAGAAAATTTCATGTAAATAAATAAATAAATACGTTTTCACCACCACCATCCAATGAAGAGCACACAGAACGTTGGGGCTCATTCTTGCAAGGCTATTAAATGCTAACATTGTGCATCAGCAAGGAAAAATATGTTTTTGCGGTCCCATAAGTGAAGTTTCTTGGACATCTGATTGACGCGCAGGGTAATCACTCCACTGAACACAAAGTGTGAGCAATCACTGAAAACTATTGCCTACTATAGAACTAAAATTGCAGTTATTCTTAAGGCTATTAACATTCTACGACCAGTTCTTAGAACATCGAGCTACAGTGGCTCACAATTTGTATGAGCTCCTGCAAAAAAAGTACCATGAACTTAGTCGCCATGCCACTAAGACGTCACTAAGAGTCGCCACGCCACTAAGAGCCCTTAAGGAACTGCTACGGAAGTCTACTGTTCTACGACAATACGACGAAAAGAGACTCCTACTGCTAGCCCTTGACGCATCACCATACGGAGTTGGACTAGTGCTCTCCCAAGCTGATGACCCGGGACGGGAAGCCCCGATCGCTTTCGCATCACGCACGCCATTGTAGGCAGAGAGGAAATATTTCTAGCTAGACAAAGAGGGACTTGCCATCGTGTACGCAGCAGACCACTTTCGGCAGTATTTCACTGCCAGAAAAGTGACCTTAATTACTGATGACCGGCCCATATTGGGTATTATGGGCCCCGAGAAACCAATGCCACAGACGTTGTCACCGCGAATGACACGATGGTGTATCGAGATGTCGGCGTATGGTTATGAACGTGTACATCACACTGGCAAGAAACACCAGTACACCGACGCATTAAGCCAGCTGCCGCTAGACACCACAATAAACGAACTACCCCAGCCATGTGGTATACTCATGTTCGAAGCACTGCTGAACCCTCCAATAAAGGCTGACACAGTAGCCGCATCAACGCAGGAGTGCATGGTCTTAAAGAAAGTCATCATAATCATCATCATCAGCCTGACTACGTCCACTGCAGGACAAAGGCCTCTCCTATATTCCGCCAGTTAACCCGGTCCTGTGCTTGCTGCTGCCAATTTATACCCGCAAACTTCTTAATCTTATCTGCCCACCTAACCTTCTGTCTCCCCCTAACCCGCTTCCCTTCTCTGGGAATCCAGTTAGTTACCCTTAATGACCAGCGGTTATCCTGTCTACGCGATACATGCCCGGCCCACGTCCATTTCCTCGTCTTTATTTCAACTATGATATCCTTAACCCCCGTTTGTCCCCTAATCCACTTTGCTCTCTTCTTGTCTCTTAAGGTTACACCTACCATTTTTCTTTCCATTACTCGCTGCGTAGTCCTCAATTTAAGCAGACCCCTCTTTGTAAGTCTCCAGGTTTCTGCTCCGTAGCTAAGTACTGGCAAGATACAGCTGTTATATACCTTCCTCTTGAGGGATAGTGCCAATCTACCTGTCATAATTTGAGAGTGCTTGCCAAATGTGCTCCACCCCATTCTTATTCTTCTAGTTACTTCAATCTCGTGGTTCGGCTCTGTCGTTATTACCTGCCCTAAGTAGACATAGTCTTTTACAACTTCACGTGCACTATTACCTATCTCGAAGCGCTGCTCCTTTCCGAGGTTGTTGTATATTACTTTCGTTTTCTGCAGATTAATTTTAAGACCCACCTTTCTGCTCTCCCTGTTGAACTCCGTAATCATGAGTTGCGATTCGTCCCCTGAGTTACCCAGCAATGCGATGTCATCGGCGAGGCGCAGTTTACTAAGGTATTCTCCATTAACTCTTATCCCTAACTGCTCCCATTCTAGGCTTCTGAAAACCTCCTGTAAGCACGCGGTAAATGACATTGGGCAGATAGTGTCCCCCTTCCTTACACCCTTCTTGATTGGTATTCTCTTGCTTTCTTTATGAAGCACTATGGTAGCAGTTGATCTCCTGTACATTTCTTCCAGAATGTTAATATATACTTCATCTACGCCCTGATTCCGCAGTGTCTGCATGACGGCTGATATTTCTACTGAATCAAACGCCTTCTCGTAATCAATGAAGGCTATGTATAGTGGTTGGTTATACTCTGAGGATTTCTCTATTACCTGGATGATAGTATGAATGTGGTCAATTGTTGAGTAGCCTGTTCGAAATCCTGCTTGTTCCTTTGGTTGATTGAATTCTAATGTTTTCTTTACTCTGTTAGCAATTGCCTTTGTAAATAGCTTGTATACTACGGAGAGCAAGCTGATCGGCCTGTAATTCTTCAAGTTCTTGTCATCTCCTTTCTTATGTATTAGGATGATGTTAGCGTTCTTCTAAGACTTTGGTACTCTTCCCGTCAGGAGACACCTCGTAAACAGGGTGGCTAGTTTTTCTAACACAATCTGTCCTCCATCTTTCAGCAGATCTGATGTTACCTGATCCTCACCAGCAGCTTTGCCCCTTTGCATGCTTTCCAAAGCTTTTCTGACTTTTTCTATCATTACTGGTGGGGTGTCATCTGGGTTACTGCTAGTTCTCATAGTATTAAGGTCGTGGTTGCCTCCGCTACTGTACAGATCTCTGCAAAACTCTTCCGCTATTTTAACTATCCTATCCATATTGGTAGTTATTTTGCCTTCTTTGTCCTTTAGTGCATACATCCGACTTTTTGAAGGAAGTAAACGCTGCTATACAGAATAGTAACGTGCACAAGCTAAAGGGTGAATACTTCAACGCTTACCGCAAGTGAGCTATGGAGTTTAGCACCCATCATGACTGCGTCACTTTTGTATCAAGGGTGATGATTCCAGCGTGAATTCGCAAACAGGCTATGTCGCTTGTGCGCGCAGGTCATTGAGACATTGTTGTCATGAAGAAGTGCGCCAGAAGTTACTTGTGGTGGCCGGGTATCGACCGTGACATCTAATCGACATGCCACAATTGCCAGCGTTGCCAATGCAACCACAGAACCTCAACAAGAGCTTCTGCACCAAAATGGGAAAGACCAAAAAACGCCTTGGCACACCCTGCCCACTGACTTTGCTGGACCTATCGAAGGATGTTCATTCCTGGTGGTTGTTGACGCATACACCAAATGGCTGGATGTAAAACAGATGGCCACAACGACCTCGTCGGCAGTTGTCGACACTCTACGGTCGTTGTTTGCAACGTTCGGACTACTACGTAAGGTTGTCTCCGAAAACGGTACTTCATTTGTGTTCACGGAGATTCTCAAGTTCTATAGAGACAATAGCGTTTCGTTTATTACATCAGCTACATTGAAACGTGCCCTCGCTAAAGATCAAACTGGGAAAATGCAACGCCACGTCGCGTACTGTCTCTTTAAACAACATAACACTGTGCAAATCTCCACAGGAGAAACGCCAGTGAAACTGATGTTTGGCCAAAAATGCGAACCCAGGTGACAGCAGTTTTCCCGGAGCCCTCCGCGAAGACATTTTTCGAGGGAGAAAAGCTCCCGCGTAGCAGGAAAACAGAAAGTACACAGCGCATAAATTCCCGCAAGATTAAGAGAGGGCCTGGCTTGGTTGAAGCGACGGTGCTCAAACGCACAAGTTTGTTATCATGACTCGTCGACATCGGCGGATAGGCAACACGCCGAAACTTCAATGACCTACGTCTTCTAAGTAGTTGTCAAGGGAAGCTTAAATTCAAGCAGCCACCCCGACAGCAGCTTCGTCCAACTTAGCCTGGCATCTCAAACTTGAAGACTCGGCGCGGCCGTCGACCGGCACTGGAGACAAGGGAAATAACACTCAGTGAGCCGAGGCTCCTCTTCCCCCCAGAGCGTGCACGCGAGAACGACGGCCCCGGATCGCTTTCAAGAGACAATCTAAGGAGGGAGGAGATAATGCGTCCCGAACCACCCCTGGATTCCCAGCGATCCTCCGAGCGGTACACAATCAAGTGGTAGGCAACCGGTTACAAACAGCTTCGGTCACTAAGACTCCTCCTCCTCCGTCCCCCGCTCGACACAACAATCCGCCGCTCGCTTACCCACGACAGTTCAGGTATCGCCCCCGTCTGAGTAGAAAGAAACAAGTTTAACCGCTCAAGTTTGCGTATGCATTTCACTACCATTCTAGGAGTACATGTACGCACTACGAAAACCGTGCACATAACAGCTTTATAACGCCCAATATCTCATGCAGTCAGTGGCGAAAAACGCACCTTCGAATACTGCTCGATTTTCAATCTCCCTCAAGGAGTATATTGGTTTCTCCGGTGCCAGTAGCTCAAGTAATGCAATCTATGTGAACGATCACCTGCCTCCCGGGAACAAAAGATTGTTTGCTAAGGCACTCACTCTAGAAAAAATGCATAAATGGCATTTTTTCGAGTGACAATTGTTAGATCAAAGCGTGGAAGCCTGCCGATAGCAGGGTTTATTACATTTTGAAAGACATTTACCTCTGAGTCTTTTCTTATTTACTGAGCTCTAGTTCTTTTGTGTTCTTTGTACACTCTTTTCGCTCTCACCTAATCAACATGACGCTGCTATCTCCTGACGAGGCTAAACGTATGATATCTGTTAGTACTCGCTCATTGATTCATTTCAACGTGCGTAGCCTCCGCAAAAAAATCTTATGATATTTACAATTTCATAGATTCACTATCCCAATGTTTTTCCGTCATTTGCATCTGTAAAACTTGGCTCTGCACTTATGACAAGAATTTGTCAGATCCGTCATTGTACGAAGTGGAATTCTGTCATCATCATTGAGGTAGCTATGATGCCTCAGCCATTTTCGCCGCCTGAAAATTTTCTTACACCTACCTAAAGACCTTTCTTTAGGTATTTAGCTTTGTGAATCCGTGTGGATTGAATGTGATAATTATTTTCTAAAATATAATCAGAACATCATTTTTGAGTAAATTTAGCGTTTCCCTTCTTTGCGCGAGAGTGATTTAATTTTTCTTCTTGACAGCAATTCGCATCAGCTGTCATCAGAAAACAAGTGCGTTATCTTTGTTGGAGATATATTATTATATTGCTTAAATATGACCGTTGTTAAAGCATAGATCATTTCGATTGTTTCAGTGGTTATGGTTTTTGAGTGTCTTATTTCATCGCCCACTAGATGTCCCCTTTATATTGGTGCTTCATTATTTGATCATGCCATCGGTAATTTTTCACTGTCTCCCTTTGCAGGAGTAGTTGATGTGAAGATCGCTGATCATTAGCCCATCTTGCTGGCATTCAGGGTCGTGAAGCCAGTTTACACATGTTCGCATGTTACTTCCATGCTGAACCAGGAATTATTCTTCACTGCTATACGTAATATTTTTTGGTCTAGTGTTACATCATTATGCATTGTAGACGAGGCATTCAAGTTGTTCTCTGCCCTTACTCTTAAAGCTGAAAGAGTGTACAAAACTAGTTCGATGTAAAAAGAAGTATGAATATATTAAGAACCCTTGGCTTTCGGAAGGACTGCTGAAAGGTATGCGCAAAAAAGATGAGCCTTACCGAAAACAAAAAAAAAGACATCCATTCACCGTTGCTTCAACTTCCCGTTACAAAATATATTTCAATGTTCTTTCATGCCTCTTGAAACAAGCTAAAAAGTACCAAGATGAACAATTATTTAGGATGAATTACCACTCTAAAAGGCAATGGCAACTGTTGAACAAATTTCGAAGTCGATTATCACATGGCTCATCTTTGCAGAGGGTGACACATAACGGCAGACATATAATAACGCTGAATGTCTTGGTGATGCTCTCCGTAACAACTTAATTTCAATGATTAGTCAGGAACAAAGGAGGTATCACTACAATCTACAGCATTGTAACCAATATTTTTTTCCTTTTTCATGCAAGCCCTGATTATGTACGAACACGAATCAGAACATTTAGGTATACCATTCCTGGTTTACATAACATCTCAGCATGCCATATAAAAGTTGTAGTAGATTTCATTCACAATAAACTGGCTGAATATATAAATCTTGCGTTCAAGCATGGTATTTTTCCTGCTTTTCTAAACATAACCAAAGTAATTCCGATGTTTGAAAATGGTGATAAACAATGTGTTTATCCCCATGTGGTCGAAATTTCCGGAGTCCTCAACTTCAGCATCTCTCGTAATAATATGGTGGCTTTGGGACGTTAAACCCCACGTATCAATCAAATGGCCTTACAAACTTGTATAGGCTAAAGTTTCTTTGTACTGCTTCATTGTATTTATCAAGGTGTTTGTTTCTGCAGGCGTCCTGAATCTCTGGACGTCTCGGCTAGCTTGTGGAATTAAGTTTTTAACGTGGAAGCCCAATACTGGCGCATGTGCCGTGCCCGTGTGAGTTGAAGTTTTACTTCCGAACCTATATACAAAGTATGTTCACGTTTTCCGCTAGTTGTACTGAAACTAAAAGGCATAAAAGAGACACGTAAGTCTAAGCAACAAAAGAAAGCTTGGCAGTAGTAAGCATTTGCGTGCACTATTATGCAATTATAAATATTCACTGTCATACGATAACTCTACAGCTGCAGATTACCTGCTTTCAAAAGCGAATATACATTTATTGCCAGTATTGGCGTAGGTGTACTCAGTAATGGTAGTAATATTCGATAGTCTCTCAAGTTAGCATTTTCGGCTTGCCACAAGTATGATATAAAAGTAATTTTCCACTATTTTGCGCAATACATATGTAGATTTATTATGGTTATCGCAAACTGAAAACTGTTGGTATTTGTTGTAAAGATAGATCAATGAAAACTGTTTCTGACAGCTACATCGACTGCGCATGACAGACACAGCTTTTATTTTTTATTTCTGTCATGGTATACTCTAGATATAGTATTACGATGTGAGTGATTGCTTTCATACTTTTTGATATGACGCATTCATTGGTTGTGACCTTTTGCTGAAACCTCCGGCGCGCTCACCATTGTATGCGGCTGCACCTGATTTGAGCATGCAGTACAGGCTTCCACACAGCATGTACATGGCTTCTACAATACACAATTTTCTTGTAGAACTAAGCGTTGAATCATTGTTTAAAAGAAGAATTGTCAACGCAACGACTCCACATTCTTTCTGGTCGCATTAAACAGGCCTCGAAGATTGCTGGCAGAAAAGCAAAAGTCTACAAAAGCAAAGTGTAGTAAGTTTCATTTGCGTTCTCTTAACTGTTCTATATTTCAGTACGCTTTATTACTCATATTAACGCAATTCCTTTCCCGACATCGACTTAGCCTAAGGCAAGTTCTTGCTTAAGTCCCAAGCACCGGCGTAGCTTAGTGATAGAATAATTGGCTGGCACGCAGCGGACCTGGTTTAGAACCCCACTGTGTGCTTGATACTGTGTACTAGGCTTTTGTTCTTCTTTCGCGAAAGTGGTTTTGGACACCGGTGGTGGTGGACAACTCCGGCACCACGCGTGACCTGATTTTGATCTCATAACAGATTTTGTGTAAAAAGTTATACAGGTGGGGAGAAATCGCACCGGCTATGCCAATGCGTAAGAGTTTCACATAAAAAAACGATGCACCAGACCACTGTCTTCAAAATACTGCAACAGTTCTTCGTTGCCTTACGGAACAGGGATGGGCATCGCCATGGTCCCAATACTTTCTAGAAGCACTTCCGTCCAGTTCACTTAGTGCAGAGGTGCAGCCCCTCTTTTGCATATTCCGGCCAGTAAAGACGTTCAACTGTCTCATCAATGGCACAGTTATTACACTCCGCAGTGTCAGCCATCACAATTTCAAATGAGTCGGCATTGGTGATGGTTATGTCCAAATGCAGGTGGCACAACACTGTACCTTCGCATTCTGGAGAGACCAGAGGGTAGCCGCTGTTCTGTGGACGGGTCTGGACAATGCGTTCGGTTATATGCGAACACTGATCATTAGGAATTTCTGAAACACAGCGTGTACCATCTGCACCACCAAAAATATTGGCAGCAAAGTAGTTATCGTGTTGCAGTAGAAATTATCAACTAGTGTAATAAGTAATAACAATATGCAAGTATGACAGTAAAAATGCCTGCCAATGTCCTTTATTACCCTTTATTGCGAAGTCTTCCGATACACAGCGAAGAAAATTTTTTAAAGTCTCATGCTTTTTCTTCCAGGACTTCCAGAGGAAGAAAGACTTTGCCTTCTTTCAGACTTCTTGCCAGTTCCTGAAGATAATTAAAATATCTTGGTATTCTTTCTCTTTAGAAATTGGTATAACAAAAAAGTGAAACGCGTCGTTACGGGGGTATTTGAGCGTTTATTCTGTGTGATTTTGCAACAGAGGCAATCGAGGGAAGTGTACAGCAAGAAACTGCAATGTCAGTCAAAGAACGCCAAGCAGCTCGAAACTTGCAGCCGGAACCTCATGCAAAAAGCACGCATCAAAGTAGCATTTCTTTAACTTCTTCATGAAACTGTAACGATTAAGCGAATGCCAAGACATCGATATTTGCAGTATTAGCGGCCTAACAACCTTGTATGTCTGTCAGCGCCTTGACAAAACCTGATCTCATGTGCGTCAGGGGCCTCGCTTAGCTAGTGCGCGAAATTACACAGGAGGAGCTGCAAAAGCTTGGTGAAGTGTCACAGCCGCAAGTGGCTACTGTGACGGACGTTGTAAGTAAGGGAGTTGGTACGACCAGTCGTGGCGGCTCCTGCTGAGGTACTACTTCTAACGTTTGCGGATACCTTACGTTTCCCTACGGCAGCAGTCAGCTATCTAATGCGATGCATTCTTTAGCGAACTTCGGCGACTTAGAGTGCTCCTATCAATTTATCTATCTAGCCGCCTATTAATTTTACCAAAATTGGTATGGATTGACATGGCTGTAAGACGAACATAAATGAGTGGTCAACATGAAAATCATAATATGTATGCCTTAAATTTCATGATTTACATTTCATAGTCTCGCTGCTTTTGCGATAATGTCATGCACATGACACGTTGCAAAACTGGTATGGTTTGGCATGACTGCTTGGCGAACACAAGCGACAAATTATAACAAGAAATGATGATATGCGTGTCTTGTAACGACATAACTACATGCCGCACTCAGGAAGCGCTCACAGTTATTTCTCTAGCTTCGCATATACCCGATTTGGTATTACGGAACGTGAATGAACGACAAAGGTGTGTGACTGCTGCAAACGTGATAATCTTGAGATGCGTGTTATGTAACAACATGACTGCATGCCATGCCAATAGCGTGCTCGCGGCCATTTCACTAGTTCCACATATACTAAATTTGATATGGCGTGACGAGAATGGACAACTAATGTTAATGGCAGGAGGACCAAACAAGATAATCTTGATGTGCGTGTCATGTCAAACATGACTATATGCTATGCGCATAGCGTGCTCACGGCTGTTTCGCGAAATCTATATATACCAACTTTGGCATCAAGTAACGTGAATAGATGACGGAGATAAATGACATTTTCAAACATATAAATCGTGAGATCGAAGATACGGCATAATTTACCTCGAGCTCGCAACGTTGTGCTGATCCTAAAGTAATATATAAACCTTCCTCATTCGTGCTTCGCATATATTTGATTCCTACTGTGTGTAGGGATCTGCCAATTTTTTTCCCTGACCGACTAGCGTGCAGACAGCGCAGTACTTCTCAGGCCCGGCGCACTATGGGAACCCACGACGTGAATTCACCACCATCCCAGTTCCACCGAAAGAAATAAGGCTAGGAATTCGCACCCGGTCAGGGCAAGCTAACTCCCAAGTTTACAAAATCCGAATATTAAACTTCTTCCTAGAAGAGCATGGTAGCAACTCTCATACGTTGACCTGGATCACGGCGAGTGGGGAGAGCATGCTCAAGATTACACCGGTGTCACACTGGCATTTTTATTGGCAATCAGCGCCAATCCGGATTAACTACGATCCGCATTAGGTGTTTCTACACGGTCGATTTCAATCGCGATCAGGCCCGATCGAGATGAAGTCTATGCGAATCCGCGCATCGCAATCAGGCTGAGATATCACAATTTCATGTCGTCGGCACCCCATGGCCGAGTTTGTTGAAAGCGAAAGAAACAAGAAAATCAAGCATAGTTCTAGACAAGAAGCAGGCGACAAGTTCAACTCTTGCACCATCGGAGCAGTAAGAGCACCTCGAACCAAATTGATTGTTAGTGTCGCCAGCTTTTTGATTGCGTCGCAGCTAGAGTGCACTATAATCGCAGCGTACGTGCACTTCGTGGTAGAATGAAGAGACTTTTGCAGTAATTGAGCAATTGCAGGAGCAACTGGGAAACTTTGGGCACCAGAACTGAAACTATGACATGTACAACAATATTGACGGTTCGCTGCGACTGCGCGGGTACGATCGAGGGCCGTTAGAAATAGAAGCAATTGGCAAGAATCTCACACAGCAGTTCAAGTAAGTGCACTGAACGTTTCTTTGGAATGATGGATTTATGAAAATACTTTTGTAGGGCACGCAAACGTTTTGACGGTCGAGCGGTTCTTGCACGAATAACATATTGCCGATAAGTGGCTCCTTTGAGAAATCGTTCGCTGAGGTTTGTCAATGAAATGTTTTACGATACGCAAGTGCAACCAGGTGTATTTATTTTGACCCAAGCTCGAACCGGGTTAGCTCGGACCGTGTAGCAGCAGCCATAAAGTTCATCGCAATCAAGAAGACCGATCCGGATTGACCTGATCGTGAATAAAAGTGCCCGCGTGACACCGGTATCATACTGCGGTGATCTGATGGGCATGGAGGGATTCGTGAGGCCAGCCTCATTAAGCTTTTGAATTCAGTTTTTATAAGTCATATAAATAACTTCACGACAGTACACAGATAACAAAAAAGTGAAATTAGATTCGAATATTAGAAAATGTGTTAGGAATGGGTCAAGCATTACGAACAACGCTGATCAGAGATAACTCAAGGCTCTTAATATGCATAATACATTTCACAGGACTCCAGAAGCGCAAGCAACAACTAGAGCTACAAGAATGTCCTCTTCTAAAACTGGCAGGCGCACCGTGGAGTTCCTGAGCTGTGAGCCCACCTCAATAGCAGATGAAAAGATACAAATTCCTGCTGAATTTAGAGAGAACATTACGGTGATACAAGTTCGTAGAAACGTTCACAAACAATATAACGTAGCTCTCCGTGTTTCTAGTGCTCGGTCATACTTCAGTTCTGTTGCTGCCACTCCTGAACTAGTGGCGTTCGTTCACGCAGCACAATACCCTGGAACAGGCAATTTTCTAATTATGGTCACTGACCTTGATGGTAAGATCCTCAATGCAGCATCTCTTCGAGATAACACGCCGGCCATGACTGAGCCTGCTGCTATAGCACTGGCCGTGAAACAGCCATGCATACGCGCATTTTCATTAAATCTCGTGCTGCTGCACGAGAATTAATGACGAGTTAAGTTTGTGAGTAGGCGGTCCATTTTCTTACAAAAGTTTGAATTGCACTGCCCTTGATGATCAGGTCATCTAGTTGCCAGCCCACATGGGCAATGGTGTCCACCCTGTTACTCCCGATTCCAATGAAATCGCACATGCCCGCGCTTGCGCTTGGTCCCATCATGACGGGCATTCGGCCTATAGTTTGGGGAAAGACATCC
This sequence comes from Rhipicephalus annulatus, assembly GCA_013436015.1. NCBI lineage: Eukaryota > Metazoa > Arthropoda > Arachnida > Ixodida > Ixodidae > Rhipicephalus > Rhipicephalus annulatus. The sequence goes on along the minus strand of WOVY01010474.1, from coordinate 243,799 downwards.
AGCAGTTTGATTCCCTCATAATCTTTACCGAAATATCTAAACACTAACAATTGTTAGTGTTTAGATATCCCGCACCCGCGAATCTCGAGGTCCTAGTCAATCCCTTTAGAAAAGCTTAAAACCGGTATTTACCTTGCACCGTTTGTTTACAAGAACCTTGTTGACAGCCTAAAATCTTACTGCTAAAATTCCGATAAGTAAAGAGGCAGGTTATTCCACATGGTCTGGCAACACACGACGCTGAGCAATCGGGAGACCCTAGCTCAGCTCACAGGACGCCTGAAACACGGCAATCACGAGCTCGGACGGGCAGATCCAAATCCGGGCTGTAGAGATGGCCTGCAGTTTGGTGAGGAGCATGCCCTTCTTGCCTCAACGTGGGTGCCGCGCGCAGCCACCCCGCCCTCTTGAGAGGCATCTGGTCATCAGAACAAGTTATTTATTTATTTATTTATTGATTTATTATAAGTACCTTCTTCGCCATGAGGCAATACAGCAGGGAGTGTACAGTACAAAAGATCAAACACATAAAAACATTCCTAAAGCATGAAAAAAATCATGACTTGAATCATTAAAGACTATTTCCGGTGGAAGAGTGTTCCATTTTCTCATAGTGCGGACAAAGAAAGAGTAGTGAAAAGCGTCACCCCAAAATGGAATCTCGCGTATTTTTAAATGATGATCGCGTCTTTGAGAAACATAGTTGGGTGGTTGAAAATACAATGGCCTGATGATCCTTGTTCTCGAATGATAAATACTATGAAAGAATTTTAATCTAAGATTGAGACGACGGTTTTCAAGAACATCCCAATTTAATGTTTTTCTGCTCTCTGTGACACTAAGCATCCTGTCGTAATTACCAAAGACAAATCAAAGTGCTCTATTTTGCACTTTTTGAAGTTTATCTGTAAGTCCTTCACTATATGGGTCCCAGCAGACGCACTCATATTCCAGTATACTCGGGACGTGTGTAAAATAGAGCTCATCTTTATGCTTTTGTCGTAAAATACTAAAGTTACGTTTCAGAAAACCTAATGGTTCTACCACCTTGTTCCTAACGAAAGTGACATGTTTATTCCATCTCAAATCAGCAGTGAGAAATACGCCTAGATATTTAAATTCCGTGACATGTTGAAGATTAGCGTTATCAATCGTGTAATAATTTCTGCAGTGCCAGAGTTTACTGGTGAAGGTGACGTGCACGCTTTTTTTCACAATGAACGCCATTTTTCATTTTCATACAATGTAGCAATTAAATCTAAATTGTTTTGTAGTGCTTGTTTGTCAAGGTCGCTATTGACGGCCCTATATACTTTACAGTCATAGGCAAACATTCTAAATGATGATGCGATACCAAAAGTGATGTCATTTATGAACCGTGAAAATAAAAGCGGACCCAGATAAGACTGATGCCTGTGGTACTCCAGAGGTCACAGCAACATATGTAGAGCAACAACCATTCAGAGCCACAGACATCTGCCTTGAGCGAGGATACCCAGCTATCCAAGCAATAACCCTATCATCCAATTTGTAATACCGAAGTTTAGGGGTCAAGAGACTATGCGTAACGACGTCAAAAGCTTTTCTGAAATCCAAAAGTATACAGTCAACATTTTGCTGCTTGTCGACAGCTGAGGCAAGGTCATGAATAATTCTACTAATTGTGTCGTAGAAGAAAAGCCTCATCAGAACCCATGCTGACAAGGATGAAGAAGGTTATTGGCAACAGGGTGAGACATGATGCTGCTGTAAATCACATGTTCCATGACTTTGCATACAATACTAGTTACCGACACTGGCCTATATTTCTCAACTTTGTACCTCTGTCCACTTTTATGAATTGGTACCACGCGGGCCAACTTGCAGTCCCCAGAAACAATGAGGTCATTGAAGTAATTTCGAAATAAACGAAAAAAATATAAACTCAGAGTGCCCGATTAGTTAGTAAGAAACGATGCAGGGATATTATAAGGACTACTCGCTTTCGTGTGTTTCCAGCCTTGCACTAACCTCTCGACTCCCGTCGCACTAAACACAACCTCAGACATTTTGTCGACTTCGACAGAAAAATCATTATTTGTAACTGCACTAGCATCTGAAAAATGAGACTGAAATACCGATGAAAAGTAATTACCAAAAATTTCCATCTTACTCGGATCATTATTAATAATTAAATCGTACCAGTGCAATGGTGGAACAGAAGTGTCCTTCTTACTGTTTTTAACGTATTTCCCGAATTCCTTCGGATCATCTACCAGCCTCTGGCTAAGTTAGCGAAGTATGATTGTTTGGCTGATCCAGTGAGCTTTTTAAAGCTACGCTTTAACTCTGCTAATTGTATGTGGCGACTATCAGATTTCTGAGTCTTGCTAAGCCGATAGATTCTTCAGATTTTTCATAATAAAGAACTGAGTTGCGTGTTAAAGCATGGTTTATATTTTGAACTTTTGGAAGAGAGTGTTTGAACGGGAACACATTTAGCACGCAGTTCAAAAATCTTTTGAATAAAGTTCGCTAGCTGACTGCCATAATGTTCTGTAATCTAGTGTGTCGCGTTTTGAAAATGAACCACTTTGCTAACACTATGTTGAGTCACGTCGCTTGCACCAGGAGTGTGCTTAATGAGTTATTGACGTCCTGCTTCGCTCTTGCGAAACCAAACATGAACTTACGACGGCCTACCATCCACAAACTAATGGGCTTACCGAACGATTCAACCGGACTTTATCTGACATTCTCTCCATGTATGTCTCCTCTGACCACCTAGACTGGGACGTTGCAATGCCATTTGTCACATTTGCATACAATTCCTCACGCCACTATACCGCTGGGTTTTCATCATACTACCTCCTATTTGGCCGTGACCCAACTTTACCTTTCGACACCATCTTTCCGACAGCTGTCGATTCGCCGAATGAATACGCCCGTGACACTATCACCAGAGCTCACAAAGCACGAGAAGTCACTCGGAAGCGCCTCTTAGCATCGCAAGAGCAACAAAAGCATCGTTACGACACACATCATCGTGACGTCTCCTTTGTCCCGGGTTCCCTTGTCTTGTTGTGGACACCGACTCGGCATGTTGGTCTCTCTGAGAAGCTGCTTTCCCGGTACTCAGGACTCTACCGCGTCTTGCGCCAGGTGACCGACGTTACATACGAGATAGCTTCGCTAAAGTCGTCATCTCCAATGTGTACAGACATTGTTCACGTCTCCCGACTTAATCTCTACCACTCCGCAACATCATAGAAAGCACCGAGACGGTGCTTCTGCACCCGGGGGTCATGTTACGAGACTACATCACGGTGAAGAAGCAAGACAGACAGCGAGAAAGACGACGTGATTCTGGTATGTGGGGCATGCTCGGGCTTGCCATCTCGGCTTAGGCTTGGCGTCATTTAAATATATCCTAGCTGTAGCCTCGTTTCTCTATGTACCCTCCCGTAACAATATTATTAAAGATTGCCGCCGATTTAAAGAGCTGAAGAGTCGACGAGTCACCAAGAATTTCTTGCGACTTCCGAACACTGCCGCTACTTCATCTTGCGAGGACCTTCAGCCGCCATGTAGTCAACCACCTACTAACGAGAGCGTAGCTCGCATCGTGCGTCGAGAAATTGAGGCACCGTCTTCACCATCTTTCCTGATCCGCCCATCAGATGATCGACCAACTATCTCGTTGATCTAGCAGGTTGTGAGGAAGGAGCTGGCAAACCTCGGGCTGCAAGCCTTATGTTCGTTGACGGAACCTCGGGTTAGTACAATAATGCCTTCTCCTGCACCGGAAAGATTTCACTGCTATAGTGATGCTTCTCAGTGGAAAGCACAGGACGACAGGCCTATCTGTTTTCATTGTTATGATGTAGGACACATCTCCCGCTACTGTCGTTCTCGCACCTATCCACCTCAGTCGTTTTCTGGCTATCGACGTGATGACAACCACCGGCCCCTGCAGTATGGCGCTCGTGACGATGGACCATACAATGGTGCTCCTGTGACATCAGTCCGCCATTCCAGCCGTTCGCCGTCCCCACGCGACCGTCACTCCAGGTCACCTATGCACCGTCACTATTCGTCACCCCGCCCCACTGGACGCCCTTCCTCGGAAAACGGAGCAATGCAGCTCCCGGAGGTCATGCTGCACTGGACTCCCGACCTGAAAACCCTCCGCCAACCCTCCCTACGAACCAGAACGTACTCGATGTAGAAGTGGATGGCCTTCCTGTTATGACACCGGCGCACATATTTCAATTCTGAGCTCTGACCTCCGTGCACGATTGAATGGGGTTGTTACGCCGCCCGAGCCCATGTTTGCACGTGTCGCTAGTGAAGCGAGTCTGGCTGTGCTCGGAATGTGCACCGCACGTGTTAGGTTCGCCAGACCCCAGACGTCTGTTCTGTTTCATGTTGTTGCTCATTCTCCTCTACGTCATCCTCGGACTTGATTTTTGTCTGACCACTCCGCTGTAATTGACTGCTCAGCCGGCGTCTTGCAACTGGACTTACCTGCGGCCCCCAACGCATCGTAGGATTGTCCAGAACAAGCTTTCGTGTACTCAGTTTGTTCGCCTTCTACGACAAGCTCTAACTTTTGCCACAGTTGAACCATATCCCACAGTGCCGTGTGGATATTACGTGGTCTTTTCTTCTCTCGTGTTTTACTGACCGGCGACATTTCCTCTCCGTATACTGTTTTAATTAACTGGTAAAGAGAACAAGACGTACATTCCTCTTCTAAATTTCGGACAGTATGAACAACTTCAAACTCACACTGGATGAATATACGTTGATATTAGTGAAAGAACATAAGTTTCTTGGCGTTATCCTTGATAGACAGCTATCGTGGGCATCACACATTCGTGCTCTCGAAGAAGGGGCCGAAATAGTTATAAATGTACTACGTCAAATAGCTGGCACAACATGGGGGCCATCAGTCTCTTCACTACTGCAAGTGCAAGTGACACAAATAAAACAAAACAATTGCATATTCAGCACCAATTCTCCACAATTTCTCGAAAACTACAGAGGAGCACCTTCAGAGATTACTGGCGAGAGGGTTAAGGGTATGCATGGGAGTCCCGCAGGCAACATCGAGTTTTCTCGTGATTGCTGAAGCTCGTCGACCGCCATTATTCGTATTACGAACGGTCGAAACTTGTAGCCATATTTGACGTATTATAACTCAGCACGAGTCGCATGCATTGAACCTCGCATTTACAGAGAGAAATGAACGTAAGCTACACAAAATTGTGCAGGAACCTACACCATTACTACCGAGGTATAAGGTAAACATAGTAGATATTATTTTTCTTCTTGGACACTGCCACGGCCCAAAATACAGTTGTTGGTCGAGAGAATATTATTTAAAATATACATGTTCTTCACAGTAGCGCAGCAGCTGGCACTATTTAAGATTTATTCCTTATATCCGCAGTAAATTCACGTGTATACAAACGGTTCTTGCAATGGAAGCTCCTCCTCTTCAGCTTTTCTCATACCATACTTGGCAATAAAGCAAACATCTAAGTTACATCGAGTGACGTCTTCTACTACTGCGGAGGTGTTTGCGTTTTTGTCTGTGCTACGCTTTATAACATCCGAAAAATGGCACAAAAATTGGTCATTTTTAGTCATTCGAAGGTCACTCTAGCGTCGCTGCAAAGTGATAAAAACCTCTTTCAAAACGCTTCTCTGTTATATAAGACCTCAGAATAACACACAAAATCAAGCAAAATGAACCACGTCGTCGAGTTTCAATTGATTCCACGTACTGCAGAATTCAAGGAAACTTTGCAGCGGACGCTGCGGCCAACCCTATCGGAAAAAAAAACGAATGGTGGGCATGGTGGAAACCGCCACCCACCATTATAGTGGATTAATGTAGTGGGTGAATGGTGGGAAACGCCCACCATGGCGCATGGTGGGTATGGTGGGTGCTGCAGTGCCGGCATCACTTGAGTGCGAAATGACGTCCGAATCACTGTGACGAGCTGCCACAAAAAATAAAAAAGAATTCTATAAAAACGGTATAAAAAACACCCGTCCCGTAAAAAAAAACAAGGCGCCATGGAGGATCGAACGTGCAACCTGCGGATTCTCATCCGAAGACGCTAACCACTGCGCCACACCAACAAGACGTTGACTGTGTGTTAAATACTTAGTTGGCATACAAACTTAAGGCTCAATTTAAGTTATGTTTGTCGTGTACGCAACACAGACAAGATCTACACCTGCTACTAAAGATTGCACATTTATTAAACACAAGCAACTGCGGCCTGTAACGATTGCCACTATGTTAATGGCACTAGTGCTATTTTTTTTACAATTCACAACTTCAAGAAAAAAAACCAAGTGGACTGGGCAGCAGCAACAGTTTACCGGCGGGGTCTGCCAAGTTTAATATCCGTTTCGTGCTCGTTCTAAAGGGCGATATCTGCTCACGCTTTATGACGCTTCAAGGCTCATTCCATAGATACGCCCACCTAATTTATTTGATTGAGTATTGGGATGCTTTTCGCGCAATGTAGAGGGCGGTCGCACCAGCGCAATGCTGTAGCTCTTTTGCTAAAGCAACAACTACATAACAGCTTGGCCAAAACGAATGCAGTGTGCCGGAAACATTACGCTATCATAATGGTTCACCAAGCACACAAATTGCCATGTCTGAGTTCTCGTACAAGAGCTAGAGAAGTGCCGGCGAGTGCGACAAGCGGCTGTCGGTGAGAAGACACTTAATTAATTACGTTCTCTGGGAGTGTTTTAATCGCGTCGCATCGATGTTTGTTGCTTCTTGAGCGGACACCATACACAATAAAAAATGCTTCATTTAGGTTAATTGATGCCATATGGCTGCCCTGTATTGTCATACTTAATCATCGTAATTGTGTATTCTGAAACCCGGAAGCACGGATAACACAATTACGGGCTCGGTCACTAGGCCTAACTTTTGGTGGAAATTATGGTGGTAGAACATGTAGTGTACAGATCCCAGCTTGGTACACTATATAAATTGCCCGCCATTATAAGCCCACCCATCATCTGCTTACTACTTACCAGCATTAACGCGATGGTGGGCAGAGCTTCTCAGCTTGGTACACCATGTGGCCCACCATAACAAGCAGGACCCATCATCTGCTTAGTGCTTCCCAGCATTATCGCAATGGTCGGAAAAGTTTCTTAGCTTGGTACACCATGTAGCCCACCATGATAAGCGCCACCCACCATATGCTTAGGGCTTCCCAGCATTATCGCAATGGTGGGCAGAGTGTCCCATTATTGCCCACTATCTAGCCTCTGCTTTCCACCATCATTTCCACTTTACCCATCACCTGTACACCATACCACCCAGTATGTCCCGGCATAACCACCATATTTTCCACTACGTCCCACCATAGCCATCATAATTTCCACCATGCCCACTATTATTTCCACTACGCCCACCATGTTTTCCAGTATCCACCATGGCAAGTTAACAGGGCCCACAATAACAAACGGAGATTTGTTCTGAAAATTTCACACACTGAATTGAGTTTACTTTCCAGACAGCTAACCTTTAGCGTCACCAAAGACAAATGGTTCGACAATAATAGTAACAGTTAGACTTCTACCCTATAGAGCCTTGCATAAAATTAAGCCGACACCGCAGCCTGTGGCCCCTGTGGCAAAGAAGAAGCGATCCAACATATTCTTTGTGACTGCCTAGAGCATAGTAAACAATGACTATGCCTTCCCAACGAAATCAGCAAATTAGATAATCACCCTCTGCCGGAGCAAGGAATTCTAATATATCGACAAGATGTAACTTCACAGAAGAAGGCCTTGAAAGCGCTACTACACTTTTTGCGATCGAGCAGCCTTACTGAACGGTTGTAAATAGGACGCCCTTCCTGTGTGTTTTCACTTGAGTGCGCAGGTGTTTTTTTTCTCTCTCTATCTATACCCTCTTTCTTGCCCCTATTTTCCCGTCCCCAGCGCTGGGTTACAAACCAGATGCCAATATTCGGTTAACCTCCCGGCCTTTCCTTTCTCTCTCTCTCTCTCTCTAAGCATCACATCAAGGTTAAGAGAAAATGAAAGATTTGAAACATTGGTTTACCACTTACTACTGGCTTAGTACAGCATTCACGCGACACTTCCGACACACGATAAAGCTTGCGTCTAGTACAGAGTGCTTCTGGGGCCACCCTGACAAAGGTGTACTTCACCTGCTTCTGGTGTGCCTCAAATTTCATAGTTCATATTTGAGGCACACCACGTAATACTTGTCCTTAAAGACAAGTATTACGAGGAACATTGCAACTTTTAGATAGAAGGCCCTTCACAGCGACGAAAATACTACGTCGGTGGCCAACTGCAGGTCTTCGGAAAAGAGTACTTTTTGCGTTCAAGATGTTTCTTAGGAAATCAAATATTTTATGAAAATATTGACCTACTGTATGCAATGTCGTCTTCACGCAAAATGAAGTTTATGTAATATTTATATGGTGTGTTTAATATGTGTAATCATCTGCCTCCGTGGGAACAAACCTTGTATGTGGAAATTGTGTACATATATATCTATTAGACGAATATGAATTGTCATAATAGAAGAACTGGCCTTGTGTATGGAACATATGAACCTATTATTTGTAAATGAACTGATCTGTGAGCTTTCGTAAATGTGTACTTTGACACCATATGTTGTACAGACTCGCATTTTGGGCCCTTGTTGATTTTACGGCATATCTAGCCTACCGAGTAGCCGGTGCCACCACAATGACATCTTGCAACTTTTCCTATTTGATCGTTTTAATAAAAAAACGGTGTTCGTTAGTGGTAAAGTACTGAGCTGCCACGCGTGAAATTCAGGTTGAATAGTCATTCTGTCTCAGTGTTTTTCATTTAATTAGTCTTATTTCTTATTTTGCGCTATAATATTTATAGACACTGGCAGCGGCAGACAACTACGATTTTAGAATCGCCCCTGTGCTCTCATAACAGCAGTCGCTGTTATTTGCAGAAAATCCGCAAAAAATTTGCGAAAGTTCGCGGGTACTTCAGTTTATTCAATAAATATTGGCTTGCGCAGGAATTTCCTAAGGTAAACACACTTATTCAACCTGAAAAAATAGTTTTCAATAAATGTTTACACATAAATTAGCAGGAACGTTTTGTAAAGACACGAGAAAGTTCATTTCTGTTATTCATAGTCATGTAGTGAAACAAAGGGTAGTTTATGTATCTTGCACCGGAAGTAAAACGCTAGAGGCGTGTTGTTTATCAATAAGGCGCACGTCAAGGCACCCCAGAAGATCTATGTTTCTCATGCCCTACACTACGGCGTCTTGCATTCTACCATCATGATTTGCGGACATCAAACCCCAACACTTGCATCACTGGAGGAAAGTGGCAATTTCTGAACGGAGTTTGGAATGCATCGTGGCCAAAAAAAAGAGAAAAACTCTTTTGCTACTTCGCACTTTTATATACCATAATACACTCGTACTTCATCGCAGGCGTAATAAAAGAAAGAAGATAGGATGTGTGTTTTGTTAGAGGCTGTTTAAAATGCATGATTATCCTTGCGTTCCAATATACTGCGTTGAAGTTTAAGGTCGAACAATGGTTCAAAACGTTAAGCAAACCTTGTAAAGAAGGCTTCGGAGTTGCACGACGAGGAATTGCCTGAATATTTCCGTACCCGCGCTTGTACACGGTGGTGTCATTCGTGACAGCAATTTGTCGCTTCAGCTCCAGCCGTATTGCACTTGCCAACATAGAGAATCCAATCGAACTCTCAATGCAGGAATCCCGTTTTTGTACTGCAGAGAAAATAAATGCGAGAAGGGCACCAGATGCCATTAGCGTAAATCTGGATGTGTATGTCATCCTTAAGAAATTGCATAGGGGTGCCTTTTTTCCCGCTTGTCTTTGTATTAGCATTGGAACAATCTGAATTTTATACATAGCCAGTGTTTTAGCAGCATGAACCTTCCAGCTAGCTTGTAGTTATATCACATTGTGCGTGGAGCGAATTATGCTAAAATATTCACTACAATAGTTATGGTTTGAATGTTCTCTACGTGAGCGGAAACTTCGCGCTCGCATGCTCTCTTCAGTTGAATAACAATTCACAATGGTGCGTTGTGATTCAAGCATGGGTATGTAATTTTTAATAAAACATGCTCTGCCGGAATGGTCGAATAAACGCATGGTTATTTATTTAACGAGCAATTTAAAGTGCCTCAATATTGTACTTGCGCTAGCTCAAGGCTGCATGAATATGTTGCTGCGCTGACAGCAACAAACTCTATAGCGTTATAATTACCTGTAATATGAATGTATTTCCTGAAGAAAGTTGGACAGTAGTATTCGTGTGATTGAACTCATAAGGCGATTTGGTTATCAGATGTCGTAACTTACGCCATCCTGGATACGCTATGATTGCCCACTTGTCTGGTTTAAAATAAACTCATGTGGTGCTTTTTTATGCGTTTTTAGCTTTCGCATTTGTTTTCCGCCAGTTGTACTATGAATGGTGGTAAAAGCCTGTTAAAATTATAACGATGCTATCAAGTTAGATTCTAACCGCTTGTTATTCACACCATGGTACGAGTTCATAGAAATCTGCGCGCCGCACTATTCTCGTTTTATTCCCACCCTCTGCACAATTATGATCTAAAACAATTTCACGCAAACGCATTTCGTCTTTTGTAGGTATAGGCGTTGAGCAGACGCAGCGCTTGTCTTTGTCGTTTAACTTCCGCGATATATTGTGCCGTCGGTTACAAATTAGTAGGATTCTTTACAAGTAATATTGAATCCTATTAGTGTGTGAGTTAAGATATATGCTGGAGGCAACCAATTTTTGTGTAGCTTGTTACCTTGAGAAGTACTGAATAGCAATACTGAGCGAAGCATGAGGGCGTCATTGTAATGTCGGGTGGTCATTACCGTGAAGAAGACTGCATCATGGCTTGGAAATACCATACTCATTATTTTTTCGTACTTCTGCGCGGAAAAAGAAAACGTCATGTACAAGCAGTACAGGCTGTATACTGATAGCTGCGTGAACAGTCGTTGGCTATTAAGTAATCTGATCATCGCTCTGTAGTGATGGTCTCTTTTCTGTCGTGGCCGCCGCATCCAGATTATCAAACCCTTTTTTTTGGTTATTACTACCCGTTCAAGCACCCTGTAATCTCGATGAGGAGAAGACATTGGTTGCCCAGTCACTATGCCACGCTTAAGAACCCAATCACGTCGCACGCCTCCGAAACATTCCATCTCAACAGCGCTCCAAGACGCGGTAAGAACCCCATCATCACTCCGTTTCTTGCACAAAAGGTGGTCATGTGCAGTTGTGGACGCCTGTCCACAACCATGGCGTGTGCCAAATGTTCCTGGCCTGCTTCTCCGGACCATTTCTAGTTCTTGACCGTCTTAGTGGCGTTACATAGGTCTTTTCCAGCGTTACAAGCAATGGTCAGCCCTCTAGCAAGGCACCGCTGACACACGTCGCACGCATCCAGCCGTGTCACCATCAACCTTCTTTTGACTCGCCCAGTGGGCCCCGTCTGTGAACAGAGAAATGAAACATCCTCGATGGGCGTATGAAGAGGACGAAGTAGAATTTATACTGGCTCGTGAACAACTCGGTCTTCCGTTTTTGGCTCTCAGCTGTACGATTCATAGGATCAAAAAAACCGCGTTCCTGTGTCATAACACGTATACTTGCGCGCACATTTTGCGCGCGCTTCACATTTGTTCAGTACATTATTAGGGCTTGAAAGTCATCAGTTCACGCTCATATTGTGTTTGTTCTTTCTGTGCGCTATCTGCTCTTGAGCTTGGCGCTGCATGTTTTAATCTGCTTGTCCTTCTTGTGGCACTCCACTTTGATTCCATCGCATTTATTGCTTCGCCTCTACGGCAAAATTGTGACTGCGTCAAAACCATCTATTATTCCCTGGTGATCCCGTCGCCTCATGTCATTTATGGACCTGTCAAACGTTTAGGTAAATAAATAACTAAAAATATGAAACGTGCAGCGCATATCTGGCCTTAAAATCATACAGTGAAAATCAATATATGTGTGAAAGCGTACCTGAGCAGAGCCAAGACTTCTCGCGTAATGTTTATTCCTGCTGCCAAATCTCCTCCCCATGTCTTTATTTATATGAGCTATTGGCACGAAAACGCCAACTGATGTTTCCAATAGAAAAGAACGAGTCAGTTCACAACGAGAAACTCAAAAGTTTTGTAAAAGAGGTGAGATATGCATACAGCTGTACGTGTGTTACCATTGTCCACGAATAAATGACCACATACGTACAAACGTGCAGCTGTATTATAGAGATACTCCACGCAATGAAAAATTATATGTACATTGCACTGGCCGCACTGCCACTGTTTACACCAACAATATAAAATAGATAAACATTTTCTGTGGTCGCAACAATGTATATTGCGCTAAGTATGCGATCTCAAAGCACGGGTGATGTGAGGGGTAAAAAGCGCGGATCAGTACAGGTACACCTACAGTTATAGCAAGGTTATTCGCAGATGACTGTTTCATATATACAGAGGTGAAATCTATCAGTGACCAGATACTCCTAAATAACTTCTTAGGAAAAGTTCAACAGAAGTGCGACATGTGGCAGATGTCTCTTAATCCAGCAAAGACAGTATGTATGACCATCACACACAAACACGAACCTCTGTCATTCACATGCACTCTACAAGGAGAACCACTTCATTGAGTAACAGAGTACAAATATCTCGGAATTTTAATAACATCTGACCTTCGTTAGACACCACACACTGAAAAATAGTAGGGAAAGCCAACCAGAGATTAGGTTATATGCGACGTGTCCGTAAACTCGCTTCTCCAGCCACGAAAGTGACTGCTCATAAAGCGCTCGTGCGCCCAATATTAGAATATGCATGTGAAGTGTGAGATCTCTATTTGAAATATTCAGAGTCAAAGCTAGAGCAACTTGAAAGACGTGCATGGTGGTTTATTCATTCCCGATACCGTCGGCAAGACGCCGTAATACCACTTTACGTGAGAGCAAACCTGCCCCTACTTAACGTCAGGAGAAAGAAAAAACGACTAAGCCTTTTCTATTTATTCATGAATGAGCTGCTACTTGTTGATAAGTCTTGCTACATAAATGAATCTAAGACCCACATAGCACGAAACAAACATAGTGGGCAAGTTAAGGAAAATAGATTGCACAAGGTTTGCTACAAATACTCATTCTTCCTTTCGACAGCACGTGCCTGAAATTGTCTCCCTGCAAGCATTGTGAACGCAGGGACTCGTGATCAGTTTTCTGCACTTGTGTGCGAAGATTTTCAACAATAGGGCGTATATCACTGCATCTCTGTATACTATTGTTCGACTGACTGCTTGCTGTATGTTGATGTATTGTTACCACTCGTGTCTTGGTTCCAATGAGGAATGACAGTATCGGTAAATGAAAAAATAAAAAAACTAACTGAAACAAAAAATATAGTTCGTAGTTATTTTTATTACGTTCTTAAGGTTACCTCACAGCTGTCTGAATTCTTTACTATTGTGAGATTTCACCTATAAGAGAAAACACAGTTAAAGCTACGTTGTCACCACGAAAGTGTACGATAACTTAGAACCTTTCCCGAACACACGCCATGTACTGAAGTATGAATACAAAGCAGGCGTGGGCTATATAAGTTGTCCATCTTGGTCAGTCGTCTAATTTGTATTATATTCACATACTACACTGCACGACAGCCGCTGACTCGTTCCTTGCTGACTTCAAATTACAGCAACAGCGTTTCCGTAGTTCTTTCAAGCTTACGGTTTCATGCATGTCTCACGTCTCAAACTGCCCCGCCTAAGAGAGCAAGTTTTTATACAATTTTAGGAATTATATGGTGTACATAAGATGCAACATGGTTACAAAGTAGTGTGATAAGCGTCCGTCTCATATGAAAGCGGCTTTTTGTGGCGCTCAGAGCACTACTTAGGTGAACTAAATAAAGGTAGACCACATGTGTTGCGAATTTGAACCTTAATGTCACACAATTATTTATGGTCGTTGCAGGCATCTGGCAGAATAGGCAAGAAATTTTCCTATTCAGTAAAGCGTTGACTATCTATATTTCGGGATTTTTCAACGGCGCACCTGCTTATATGAGATAATTTCCTAGGACTGTCGGAGCAGTGCCGCCTGTACTTTATGATAGCCAGCCAGATGCGCTCAATCTAGCCGATCATCACCCTCCAATCAAGTCCTTTTCTGCTCTGGCCCATCGCCTTGGCGACGCATGTGCTTCGCGGTAATTAGGGTGATAACGCGAAATGTGGTGCCTTATGACGAAAACTATAAGAAATCAGTTTTGGTTCAGTTGCGTACACATCCGTGGGGTGGCGTCTTGCATTTTTAGTAGTAGTAGTTATAGTAGTAGTAGTAGTAGCATTAGTAGAAGTAGTATTAGTAGTAGTAGTAATTTTTTTGAAATGCAAGAAAAAGGATACAGAAACAAAAGGTGTTTCTTCAGTTCAGTTCAGTTCAGTTTATTAACCTTAAGGGCTTCCCAAAGGAAGCATTACATAAGTGGTCGGTCACAACTTCGCACATAGACATTTTATATTGATTAGTTATATGCTGCTGAAACAATGATGGGCAGGTGATGGCGGCAATGTCAGCAGGAAGGCCGTTCCAGTCTTTGGTAGTTCAGGGGATGAACGAGGCGAAGAAGTGAGCAGTTCGGGCACGTGGGCGCGCGACCTGCTGCGGATGACTGGTGCGGTGCGAAATGCGTGCAGCGGGTACGATGTATGGCGCTTGACTGAGGGTGCCGTGAAAGAACTTGTGAAAGAGCATGACACTGGAATTACGTCGACGATCACAAAGCTCAATTAAACCGGAATCTGCCTTAAGTGCTGAAATGCTGATAAAACACACCTGACAAAAGCCTTTGCACCTGTAGTACGTCACAAATACACTTTTTTTCAGGGGCAAAGCTTCTTTAGCCGTGGTTAGTGTGCCCACGATGTATGTAGTAGTAGTAGTAGCCGTGGGTAGCGTTCTATAGCCTGGGTAGTGTGCCCACGATGTATGTAGTAGTAGTAGTAGTAGTAGTAGTAATAGTAGTAGTAGTACTTGTTGTTGTTATTATTGTAGTAGCAGTAGTAGTAGTAGTAGTAGTAGTAGGAGTAGTAGGTAGCCACCTTTTGTTTAGTCCTTGGAATGTCCGCTGGATAGCGGTACTTCTATAAGATATAAGACGAAAAGATGGGAGATGGCGGTACGTTGAGTGTTTGCTACGTAGACGGATGGAAAGACGGACGCACGAACGGACGCATGGAAGGGCAGAGAGACAAGCAGACATACGGACGGATGGACGCGCAGACGCAATGACGGACAGACACACAGCCAGATGCATGGACGGACACACGTACGGATGGAGGAACGCACAGACAGACAGACATACGGATGGACGAACGCAGGGGAAGGACGCACAGAAGGACGGACGCATAGAGAGAGGTACAAACGGACGCACGGACCGTTGCACGGACGGACGGAAGCAAGAACGAATGGATGAACGAAAACACAAATGAACAGAGGGACGTAAACTTAGACGAATTGACGGACGCTTCGCCCCACTAATCACCATTCACTCCATGGATATGCTGTGGTTTTTTTGTGGATACAACGAGCAACAAAACTAACATGATATGTGTCACATGCGGTTTAACAAAGGAAGTACTGTAATAAAAGCAAGCAACACATACTAAACTTTAGATAACTACCTTACGCAAGATCTACACATGAAAATGAGAAAAATGCAGGAACGAAACTGGAAGCTTACGTGAGCTCACCTGGTGGTCGGGCTGATTCTGTAAATGGCATGGTGTTTTGCGGTAGCGCGCCTCCATTCGTGGCCTTATCCGGGCAACCAATGCGGATGCGTAACTGCGACGCTGCCTCATCACGAGCGCTGTGAGACGGCAGCGGCGACATTGATTCGAGCCACAAACGGAGAGCACAAAGGAACGAATTTGACAGGTTCAGGTGTGCTCAGACAGATTCGGATGAATTCACTGATGTATCAGATCACATCAGAGTATAACCCCGCGCGGAGAAGTGCGTAGTGAAAGCGAGGATTAGGAGGAGGAGGAAAGAGCTTTATTCAAAGTCCAGTGAGTTGGTGGGGTGGGCAACGGCCCCGCCTAGAATACGGCCAGGAGTCCTTAAGTCGTGGCGGCTTCCTCGGCCCGCAGGACGGCCGACATCTGATCTTGGAGGACGGGGCTGAGCATTGCGGCTTCCCAGCGCGCGAAAAAGGCTGTCACCCGAGGCCGCATACTCGTGATGGGCACTAATCTCTCTACATTCGCCTAAAATATGCTCCAAAGTGCCTTAGAAAGACATAGTATATGCGAGTGAACTTCCAATTATTAAAACATATGTCTTATAAAAAAACCGTCAAATAATAATTCTGGTAAAAGTGGCAGGTGTCACTAACCATGGTTGTTGTGAAGATTAATGTCATTGTGGCAAAAGAGCTATAGATACGCTTATGAAAGGTCAAGCGAACTTCAACCAATGCCCAAGCATCCGTATCCTTTCGCCAACTTGATATCGCTCTGAAAACTAGCGCGAGGTAAGTATTGCCGTGTATCCTGCACGGCAGTCAGCACTGGTCAAAATGTTACCTCTGGTCAAAACACTTTCCGCACAAAAGCAAGAAACAAGTACGCACCATCGTGCTGCCACAGTAGACATAAATTTTTGTGCAATGTGAGAGTGCTTCAATTCACAGACTACTAGATGATTTTTTTAACAACTCACCTTTTACCAGAGTGCCTCTTCACATTATACGTCGATGACGCCGTGCGTACGCGCTGCATTGAAAGTGAATGGCACGGCAGTGACCACACATTTGAGTGAGCAAACTTTATTTAACTAGCTGATTGAGGCGTGGGCCTTAAGCCGCGCCAGGAGCGGTGGAGAGACCCTGTCGCTCAACTGCCTCCCGTGCTCGCTGGATGGCCCACATTTGATCTGCCCGATCTGAGCTGATCAGCGCGGCTCTCCACCGCGCCCCAAGCTGTTCTGGGGAGACTGCATTGGCGCCCTGTATCTGTGTGCATTCCCATAAAATATGCTCTAGGGTGGCGTGTCTCATGCTACATAGCTTACACGAGTTATTTGGGTAACGTTTGGGGTAGATGCGATTTAGGTGCTTCGGGTTGGGAAATGTTTTAGTTTGAAGTCGCCTCTAGTCAACCTCCTGAGATCTGTCTAATGTGAAGATAGGTGGTGGAAATCTGCGCCTCGACATTTGGTAGAATCGGATAATGTCGCAAAACCTAAACATTCTGTTCCTCTCCCACCAATCCTCTTCTCCCGGTACCTCATGTGAAGCTACACCGCGAGTGCGGTAAGTGAGACCTCGCGCTACGCGGTGAGCTTCCTCGTTGAGGTTGGGAATGGGGGACGCACACGGGGTGTGGGCTGAGAACCACATAATATACCTTTCTTCGAACTCCTCAGATGATATGATATTTGCCTTTCGGACGAGTATGTTAGTTGCCTCGGGAGATATTCTTCCTCGCACATAGTTACGGATTGCCGACTGCGAGTCGCTGATGACATACCAACACTTTAGAGAAATGATGGCCTGTGCTATAGCCACCGCACGTTTGCTCGCTAAACGTTTTTGTTGACAAACGCTC
Organism: Rhipicephalus annulatus; assembly: GCA_013436015.1. Classification (NCBI taxonomy): domain Eukaryota; kingdom Metazoa; phylum Arthropoda; class Arachnida; order Ixodida; family Ixodidae; genus Rhipicephalus; species Rhipicephalus annulatus. The sequence continues at coordinate 226,089 of WOVY01010474.1, read as the reverse complement.
TAGGTTTTTTTGCGGCTACTTCAAACGCAACTGACACTTGTGAAGCGAGCACAGCCACGGCTGAACAGCCTGAATTACAGGGTTTGTCGAACACTCCACACAGCCGTTAGCACGTGATGGCGTTTTATACGTCACAGAAGGATTCTGGCAGATGACGTCACGGTATGTCATTGACCCCAACCGTCATTTTCTCTGCGGCTTGTATGGCGACTCATGGCAATCTTGCATTGACTCTGGTCTTACAGGGTCTCACAAGGAAGCAAGAAAGCGGTAAGCATATCATATCCGTATGTAGTTTAGTATACAAAGGTGGTTTAAAAAAGAGGAGTGTCAGGAGGAGGAACAAAATAAAAGGAATGCAGGTAGCACGATAACATCCCAAAGGAAGGCTTCGCCACGCCACGAATCACTGCTGTTCACTTTGTAAAAGTGCGTGCATTGTTAGCAATTACATAGGTTTTGTTATTTTTTATTATGATAATTTAGCCATACCACGTGTGATGCTTCCAGGGCTTCCCCCAGCACAACGAAGGAGTTTTTTGAGGAGGTTTTCGGGAGGAGTACTGTCACTTTTACCTGAAAGAGGAGAAGGGTTTCATGAACACGTGTGAGAGTTCTACTTCACGTTTCAAAAAGCGTAATAGTATACATAGGTGGAAGCACTATGGGGTGTAGCATTTTAAAATTATTTCGTGGTAACAATGGTAAAAGAAATAATGGCAGCCGTATCGAGTTGAAATCATGTGATGGGTTCTATCTAAATATGCTCCTCAACTCTGCACTCGTACTTGGCTCTTCAGCCAATAAACAATTATACTTAGGTAACTAAGCCCCGCCGTGGTGGTCTAGTGGCTAAGGTACTCGGCTGCTGACCCGCAGGTCACGGGTTCGAATCCCGGCTGCGGCGGCTGCATTTCTGATGGAGGCAGAAATGAAGGAGGCCCGTGTGCTCAGATTTGGGTGCACGTTAAAGATCCCCAGGTGGTCTAAATTTCCGGAGCCCTCCACTACGGCGTCTCTCATAATCATATGGCGGTTTTGGGACGTTAAACCCCACATACCAACTTAGGTAACTAACTATTTTAATTACTCAGATGAATAAGAAGGAAGTATACTGAGTAACAAAAAGTATAACGTGATACTAGCTTGCATATTGTTTCATGAACTTCATAAACGCATCAAAGTTTCGCATGCTTGGCTCTCGTTAATCTGGGCGACCCGTTAACACATCAGGACGTTTGTGCATTATTGATAACGACGAATTCACGACAATGAATGTGCTCACAAATGAGTACAAAAGACTGAGGGACAATTTACTCCACAATTCAACAATATTCGTGAAACAGTAATAATTAGTTTGTCGACATTTGTTATCTACAATGTTGAAAGTTATGAAAATCAAATCTGCGAGGTTCAAAGCATATTCTCACGCACCCTTATGTTACGAGAAACGCGTTTCCAGCAAGTGCAACGGATGATATATCTGTATAGCTAACAATTCTACAATGAATGCATTCTACAACGAACACAACACTGATGAGAAATAACGGAGAGTGAAGGTGAGAAAATATATGGGGCGTTGTTTGTTCTGTCTCTGTTGTAAAACAAGAATTCCAACACACTGTAATATAAAGTTAGGCTGGCAGAGACCACTTCCGTATTCTCCAGATAGCGCTTCCGATGCTCTACGAAGTGACCAACGGTGATGGTTTTCATCTAGTCTGCCTTATCGTGTATACCTCATTACTTAAACCTGGATGTTTAATCAGTGCCTATCATAGTCATGACAGTGAGTCATGACTATGAAGAAGTCATGCTACTTGGAGTCCTGGGTATGAGTGATCACAATTAAAACACTCAGAAGTGGCATGCCTGCTTTCTCTGAAAGTCCTGGGGTCACCTTCATTATAACCAGCTTCACCGCGAAAAAATCACAAAATGTAGATAGAACTCGTTTTACTTGATAGGCCATGTTTTTGCCTCATCTGCCAGGAGTTTTCAACGACAATAGAACATTGTACGACCTTACCAGCTCATTGTGCGGCCTTCGCAACACATGTGGTCTCCTTCGGTTTACTTCAGCTCAGTATTGATCGAAGCATGCACAAAAGTGGCCTGATATACGCTAATAGCGCTACCTTGTAACCGCATCGCATCTTATGTAAACTATAGATTACTTTGGAAAAAAAGTATGCAAATAAATTCTCGGAACAAGGGCAGTTTGAGATACCATACGTACATAAGCGGTGCTTGCTATTAAAAGTCTGGTGGAAATCAGTACCGAAACACTATCGCTGCAGTTTAAAGTTAGCAAAAGAAGAAGCGCCAGCGGCTGTCACACAGTGAAATATGATACAAATCGGACGACTGCTTGAGATTGGCCTGTTACATAAAGCGCACATGCTTTCTTTGCATCTTTTCGTGCATGAAGTTTGTTCAATAAACTTTCTTAAGTTATCAGCACTCTTTCATGGCGGCGAAACAGATGTAACGATGAGTATTCACGTAGGTGTGAAATCTTGTAACAGTGTGGACGTGAAGTAACAAAAACAATGTGAAAAATGATTACGCACCATTTGTCTGGCTTGCTATATGTCTACGTTGAATCTCTCTTGAGTTGCCTTTGTGTTGTGATCCGCGATCCGGATGCTTCTCAGCACCTATACTTTGAGCTCGCCTACTTGGCGCGGTGTACATTGTAGCAATCACAAAAAGTTTGTCCCTTTTTTCTATTGTGGCCATAAGCAGTACCAGTGTGGTGGATGCGAAGCACAAACAATATTTCATTGCTCGGAGTGACACTATAGTGTTGCCGTAGGTCTGTACCTTTGTGGTCATTTATTCCTCGACAATGGTAACACACGTACAGCTGTAGGCAAATGCTACGTCTGTTCTAAAATTGTTGTGGTTGTGAACTTTCTCGTTCTTTTTGTTTGGAAGCACAAATAGACCTCTTCGTGCAGATATTTTATAGAAGTGGGGACATGGGAAGAAGATTTTGCCGCAGCAAAAAAATAACAATAAAAACATTACGCGAAGTCTGGGGCGTCTCTCGCTAAGCTTTTACACACAAAAAGTTTTCACTGTTTCAAAGTCTACATATAATTTATACTTCTCCTATTTTCAAAAATTACTGTTTTTATTTTTCAAAAATGCACAATTAGGACTGTGTGGGGGAGCAAACATTGTGGTTAGGGGAGCATCATCAAATATTAGATGGTTTAGACGAGGTCACAGTTTTGCCGTCTCGGTGAAGCAATGAAAACGATGGCAACGAATTGAAAAGAGGCGAGGAAGAAGAAGTGCGTTCGGGCATAATTCTGCCTTGAACAACTATCGTTTTTTCTTAAACTGTCAGAATTCCCGACCTTCTCTGAACAAGCGGAACGGAAGACGTCACCCCCCGGGATGGGGGACCATCCATCCAACGAGACACCGGGCCCTAGCCGTTTGCATAAAGATGGACCGAATGTGGGTGACCGCGTTGGCGCATCTGCTCCTTGTGATGATTCTACCGAGAGCTCATCAGTGGAAGAGATGGAATCGGAAGCCGACTTCAGGACATTCCATACCCGCCGGTTGAAAAGGAAACTTCGCAGGACGTCATCAACGGCGGAGCCACAACCGGCGCTAGACAAAGGCAAGCGATGTTTCACCATCTCGTATGTGCCCATGTCTACATCAGACAACCTGAACTCACTAAACAGGCAGTCATTGACTAATTATTTCGAGCGAGTTGCACCTGCTCAAGTGAATGAAATTCGCATAAATAGCAGGAAAAACATATTGTCAGTTGATGTGACAAACAAAAGCATTCTTGACAAACTGAAGGCCGTCACGCAGCTCGGAAGTATTTCAGTTCGCGCGTTTCTCGCTCACGGGAAAGGAACAACGACTGGCGTGATAAATGACGTCGACGCTGACATCACAGACGCTGACCTGCAGAATCTTGTGACGTCGACAGTCAAAATCGTGACCATACGCCGCTTCGGGCAGTCTCGCTGCATCAAACTAGTATTTGATTCTGAGACTCTGCCCCCTAGCGTGAAGGTTGGATACGTGAGACATCCCGTGCGCCCTTACGTGCCACGGCCTTTGCAGTGTCACAAGTGCTGCAAGTTGGGCCACGTCAGCGCAGTGTGCAAAAGTGAGACAACTTGCCAGCGGTGCGGCGGGTCTCATAAGGTGGAAAACTGTGATACTGCTGTTCCATTGAAATGCCCAAACTGCTCTGGTGCACATGAAGCAACGTCGAAGGAGTGCCCGAAGATCAAAGAAGAAATTCGCGTCCTGCGGAAGATGGTCAGAGACAACTCGACACACAGAGAGGCAGTCACGTCCATCCGCCGACACAGACGTCGTCCAAAACGTAGGCACCAGCGAAAGCATAGTGGATATAGGAGTGATGCATCACCATCAGCAACAGATGAACATACGCGTACGCATTATCAGGCTGCTACACCCATGTTGTATGCACCACGTCCCAGGGATGCAGAAAGTGGACCAACGCCCGCGTTGCACGCCGATGCTTCCGATACTGAGTGGCCTTCGCTACCGACTGGAGCAATAAAAAAGACCACACCATGGGTTGCAACTTCAAAGAGGGCAGAAAATGATAGGCAAGACACTGAGAAGAGCCAAACTATGCTGAAGCATCTATTAAAATCTATTCGTGCGATTCTCAACGAGCTACACACACCAGGAGCGAAAACAGCAGTGCAGATCCTCAACGTGCTGGAACCGCTACTGCTGACCCTTCCATAAACAATATGGCGAATTTCTTCGATGAACGTGTGCGCACCTCTGTCATAATGCAGTGGAACGCACGGGGTTTGCAAAGCCGATTGTCTGACTTTCGACAACGAAAGTTTAAATACAAATTTCCGTTGGTTGTAATATGTGAGCCGAATATGATGTCGTCGTTTCGTATTTCCGGATACGTCACTTTGTGGTCACGTGATGATCAAAATGCGAGCAAAGTAATTATATGCGTACGTCAAGATTTAACGTACGTGAGACATGCCGTGGCTCCTCATGCTTCTAAAGACTATATTTGCCTATCTATAAAGCACAAGCGACGTTCAATATCAATCATTGGTGGATACATTCCTCCTAGAAGCCACGTGGACTGTCTCCATCTCTTGTCTGTTCTCCAAGCTTGCCCTGGATCACATGTATTAGTTGGGGATTTTAATGCACATCATCCCATGTGGGGTTCTGCCTCAATGAACACCCGCCGCAGGGACATTGCCGATTTTGTGCTCAATCAAGGCCTTATGTCCATTAACGATGGCTCACCTACTTACCTCCGTGGCGCATCGTACAGCAGCTGTCTAGACGTATGTTTTGTGAGCAGAAGTCTCCTGCCGACCACCTGTTGGTTTGTAGACGTTGAAACACATGGAAGTGACCATCTCCCTACATATATACAGCTAAAAGGTTTCCATCGTTCGTCTCCCCGGCCTGTGAAAAGCGTAGACTGGCCAGGATTCCAAGCTTCTGTAAATGCTCAGTGCGGGAACATTCAATCTATATCTGAAATAGAAAGCCTAATTGCATCAGCCTTATCAACGCATACGGAACTTGTGAATGTGTCACTACCAAGATCACAACTTGACGCACAATATGAATACCTTCGTGCAATTCGTCGCCGGGCAGAGAGAAAATACAGGAGGACGAAACCACCAGCTGACCTATCTAGAGCACGCCAAGCACAGCGACATGTATTGCGACACCTCGATAAGCTCGATAGGCAACGGTGGAGGGTATTTTGTAGCTCTCTTGATCCCAGAAAACCCCTGTCTCGAATATGGCAAACTATCCGAAGCCTTCAGACGCCCACTCAACAGTTGTTCCCTTTCCGATCTTTGGCGCTAAAGCAAGGTCGACCTGAAGTAGAGGTTGCAGAAGATTACTGCCACTTACTCGTAGGTATGTCCTCCTCATCGATATCACCTTCGTATTTAGCCTCACCGCCATCCAGCGACGATCGCCTCGACTTGCCATTCACAATGCACGAACTCGACGCTGCGATTGCTTCGTCCCGACGGTCGTCCGCACCAGGGCCTGACGGAATTACTTATTCGGCTCTATGTCACCTCAGCCAGGAAGCAAGGCAGGCTCTCTTGTCGTTCTACAACTCTACGTGGGAAACAGCGACAGTACCAGAAAGTTGGAAGTGCAGCCGCATAGTGGCCTTACTGAAACCATGCAAGTGTTCACACGAGTTGTCTTCTTATAGACCCATTGCCCTAGCCAGTTGCATCGGTAAGGTGATGGAACGCATGGTGCTGGCAAGATTAGAATGGCTGCTGGAGAATAATGTCGGCTTACCACATTTTATAAATGGCTTCCGTAGAGGTCGATCATCTATAGATGGTGTTGTAGATCTAGTTTCTTCTGTTGAAAAGGAAAGACAACGTCGGAGATTGGTAGGGGCCATTTTCTTAGATATAAAGGGCGCGTACGATAGCGTCTACCATGAGGCCATTCCTGACGCACTTGAAGACATCGGCGTAGGTGGCCGACTACACGCATGGATAGGGAGCTATCTCAGAGGACGTACCATTTTTATGTCGACATCCGACGGTGACACGGCCAGGCACCTCGTAAGCAGCGGAGTTCCGCAAGGCGCCGTCCTGAGCCCCATGCTTTTTAACATAACACTCATTGGCCTTGAAGCTGAGCTTCCCGACGTTGTCAGAATCAGTGCGTATGCGGACGACATATGCATATGGGCATCTGGAGCAACGCGACCACAACTGCGAGCAAGGCTACAACAAGGCACATCAATAACATCTAAGTACTTACGTCGTCAGGGCCTGGAACTTTCAATAGCAAAATGTGCTGCATTGGCATTTACGAAGAAATCAATGTCGCGGTACCCAATCTTCGCTCACGGAGCAGTGATTCCCGTGGTTAAGCACCACCGCTATTTAGGGGTCGTCATTGATCACAACCTGTCCTAGTCAAAGCATGTGACTGTGCTGAGAAACAAACTAATCAGTTTTGTGTATGTTCTTCGTGTTATAGCAGGACTGAGATGGGGCCCTTCGGAGAAAAGTCTTCTGCAGGTATACAAGGCATTGTTTGTGGGCTATATAAGGTACAGCTCACCTGTGCTTTCCAGCATGCGGGCAACGTGCCTTCGTACTTTAGAGAGCCTTCAGGCACGAGCACTGAGAATATGCCTTGGCCTGCCACGGTGCACATCTACTTCTGGCACTATAGAGGAGTCACGCACCTACCCTATCCAGGTTTACACGTCCTGTGAGCCTCTTCGAGTGCACCTTCGTCTGCTGACCCGACATGCACAGCACCCGTTATCTTCGCTACAAGTGGACCAACCAGGCTGTACCTATTCGCGATGCCTCGATACGCATAGGCACATGATCCCGTCAGGCTTTGCACCTGCCGTAATCCCTGCAGTGCCTCCATGGACATTGACTAAACCGCTGGTGTGCCTTCACATACGTGGAATTTCGTATAAGTCGCATGTTTCTTATATTGCCCTCAAGCAACTCACCTTGGCACATTTAGATGACCGATACAGCGACTCTGTGCACATTTACACCGATGGATCCGTAACTTCATCCACCTCAGCTGCAGCCTTCGTGATCCCTCAACTCGGTATTTCCCGACAGTACAAATTAGATCACAGGTCATCTTCGACAGCTGCAGAACTTGTTGCTATACAAGAAGCCATAAAATTTGTGAACGACCAAGCACCGCGTAAATGGACGATTCTGTCTGATTCGAAATCAGCGCTTCGAGCTATCCATTCTTGCTTAAGAACAGGCCAATTTTACGAGTTAACGTTAGGAATCGTCCAAGCATTTGACCTAACACACAGGGGCGGTCACTTGATTACACTACAATGGATTCCTGGACACTGCGGCCTGGTTGGTAACGAAACAGCCGATAGCGAAGCAAGAGCGGCAATATACAACGCTCCTATGTACGTCAAAGTACCCTACTCGCGAGGTGACGTCAACACATTGTTGAGATCACTCATGCGCGAATGCGCTGCCAATTACTGGTTGCTACCAGATCACCGGAACAAGCGCCTGCGGGAAACAGACCCCAGTATGACTTTTCGTCTTCCAGATAAAATCAGCCGAAGACATGCTAATATACTACACCGAATTCGCCTGGGCGTCGCCTTCACTCGTCACTACACCCACCTAATCGGCCGTGCGGACAGCCCAAATTGTGAACGCTGCCAAGTGCGCGAAACAATAGCTCACATATTTTGTGACTGTGCATTATACGTGGCACAAAGAGAAATGCTAACTGCAACGTTGGCAAGCATTGGACGAACACCATTAAGTGAAAGCCACATATTATCAGCAATGAGCGACCAAACAGTGTCAAAAACTGCTACAAAGGCTGTTCTAGACTTTATAAAAAGCACTGGACTAGAAACTAGACTGTAGGGTACTATACAAAGTGGCTACTGTACATACGCACCACCTCTTCTTGTCCCCATCATCACCCTTCATCCCTCTTTCTTTCCCATTTCCCTTATCCCCTGTGTAGAGTAGCAGGCTAGAGCGAACTAGCTCAGGCCGACCTCTCTGCCTTCTAATAAATTCTCACTCACTCACTCACACACACACGAATTGAAATGACACGCGAATGAAGGCAGAAGATCGAAACGTGCAGTGTCGAGCTCCCGAAAAAAAGGGACGCGAAAAGAACAGGTAGAGGATGAGCGCGAACTGATGATGTTCCTAATTCGACACTCAAAGCGCTGCTCAAAACCAAAGGCCGCATAAAAATTAAGAAGGCCTCGCTTTTGTTGTTCTATCTGGTTACTTGAGCGCCTCACAAAAACAAAAACGTACGTCCGCTCTACATTGGCTCTTTGAAACAATCGTATAACGACTACTGCAAGTACAGTTTTGCCGTGCTGTAATAGGCTTCAATGCTTCCTTCTCCGACTCAACGAAGGACCCACAACGACACGCGAAAATGCGACACGCGAAAGGCGACACGCGAAAATGCGCAGCTTCTCACTTTGCTGATACGTTTTTCTGTGCATAATATGATTCAATGTATTCTTTAAGCTCTGCAATTGGTGAGTCTTCAAAACATCCTTATGTGCAGTGTAGTGACACCTGACGCGAGTCCACGCTTGTGCCACGTCTTGTTAAAAGCGTTAAAGAGACTCCTTCAACAAGAGTATCCAAGTAGTGTTTTGTTTTCAAACTGCTTAAAGCAATCGCGTGGCGCAATAGTAGAACACAACACTTATAAGAAAGACTGTTGAGATTTTGATGAAGTTACGTTGATCATGTCAAGAATCAACCAACTTTAACCATCTTGGCGAGATGCCGCGAGGTATGTAAAGAAACACTCATAAGGCTTTCTGTTATGTATATCAGCGAAAATATCGTACACGAAAAATTGCCAGATCTCACGTACAGTGACAATCGATGATATGCGAAGCATGAATGAGAAGGGCCTAAATGTCGCTTTAAATCAGCAGAACGTTACGAGTTGGAAGTTTATGATGCCGTACATGTTTTTCGTGTTATGACTATCAAGTTTGGATGCGTCGTTTACCTTCATCATCTTCTCACGTTACGTGATAACAAATTTAGTATATGTGGAGCTAGCGAAACGGCCGCGAGCTCGCTATGAGCGTAGTATGGTGTCATGTTGACACGCGTGTCAGGAGTATCATGTTTACTCCAGTCATATACTTTCGTCATCCATTGACGTCACGTAACATCAAAAATGAAATATGTGGAGCTAGAAAAACGGCCGCGAGTACATCCAGAAGGGCCCAATATACTCCAATGTAGCATTGACGCGCGCGCACACTGAGCACCGCAGCGCTACGTTAGCAAATCGTGAGCACTCTATAGTCTGACGCCTGGCGCGACTGGCACGACCAGCGTCTGTCGGCGCGGCCCGACGGCAACCGGCCCGAAATGCGACATGCTGCATTTCACGCCGATGGATTATCCAGAAAACACTGCGTCTCCTTCTTTTCATGACAAAGGGATGCCGGACACACTGACACGCTCATGCGTTCAAGCAACGCAGCACGGAGCGCGCCTGCAAGTATATGGCAGGACCGGAACTTGGCATGGCAACGCCAGCAAGACAGTACGAAATTAACACAGGCGAGCACGTACACCACGTCACGTCGAAATGTGTTGGCGCCTTGACTGTAGCATGTAGTCATGTTCTCACATGACACGCATCTGATGATATTTATGTCTGCGCCAGTCACATACCTTCAACATCCAATGTCGTCAACTAATGCCAAATTCGGCATATGTGAAGCTTGCGAAACAGCCGTGAGTGCATCATGAGCGTAGCAAGTAGTCATGTTGTTACTTGACAAGCAGCTTATATTTATCGTGTTTGCACAAGTATAATACTTGTATAATACTTGTAATATTTTTGTATCAATACCTCCATCAGCCATTCACGTCCCGTAATACGAAATTTGGTAAACGTGAAGCTAGTGATACGACCGCAAGCGCATCATGAGCGTGGCATGTAGTCATGTTGTTACATGACGCACATATCATGATTATACTGTTTGGACCAGTCAAATACCTTGATTGATATGTGGGGTTTAACATTCCAAAACCACCATATGATTATGAGAGACGCCGTAGTGGAGGCCTCCAAAAATTTTGACCACCTTGGGTTCTTTACCATGACTTCAAGTCTGAGCACAAGGGCCTACAACATTTCCGCCTCCATCAGAAATGCAGCTGCCGCAGCCGGGATTCGAGCCCGCGACCTGCGGGTCAGCAGCTGAGTACCTTAGCCACTAGACCACCGCGGCGGGGCCCAGTCACACACCTTCTTCATTGATTCACGTACTGTAATACCAAATTTGGTATATGTGACGCTAGCGAAACAGCCGCGAGCTCATCATGAGCGTGGCATGTAGTCATGTTGTTACATGATGCGCATATCATGATCTTCATGTTAGGGTCTGTCGCTTGTGTTCGCCGTGAAATCATTCATACCATACCAGTTTTGCAACATGCCTAGTGAACGAAACCACCGCAAGAGCTGCAGGACCATGAAATGTAAATCATGACACTCATGACATACGTTTCATGATTTTCATGTTATGACTAATCAAATCTGCTCTTCAGTCTTGCTATGCCGTACCAACTTTGGTATCAATACCATTATCGAAACGGTCAATATTGATTGACTGATTGATATGTGGAGTTTAACGTCCCTAACTCACGTTATGATTATGAGAGACGCCGTAGAAGAAATCTCCGGTAATTTTGACCACCTGTGGTTATTTTACGTGCACCCAAATCGGAGCACGAGGGCCTACAGCATTGCCGCCTCTATCGGAAATGCAGCCGCCGCAGTGGGGACTCGATCCCGCGACTTGCGGGTCAGCAGCCTAGTACCTTAGCCACTAGACCTTCGCGGCGGAGCCGAAACGGCCAGGAGAGCTAAAAGTCGTAGGTGGCAAGATTAGATAGATAGATAGATAGATAGATAGATAGATAGATAGATAGATAGATAGATACGTTCAATGTCGCCGAAGTTCGCTAAGAAATGCTTCCATTAAAAAAAATAGAACTGTTGAGCTCTTCTCTGCTATAGCGTACTCCGAAGTTGTACGCAGCGGCCTCTGAACTCTCAGCCCTATATAGCTCTCGCTGCACAAGCGTGCCGTTATGAGCCGAATAACTGTACATGTGACATATTGGCTGTTTAGGTTGCAGACATAGTTGCCACGAGCCCAAAACGCGATAAATATTTCATTCGCTAAGCAGAAAGGCCCTGCTGTGCGTCCAAAGGGTAACACTCAAACCTGCGGAGCTGTTCTTAATGTTCATGCTTCTGCTGCTGTCAATAACTGCAAATCTTGTGAAGCGCAATAAATGTGTGCGCTTTGAAAACACCCAATCTGTGTTCATGCCACATCTTTCAACATCTGGCGCAGTCTTACGCTTCGATCAGGCAGTATGAAATTATTTAAATAAGACACCTTTTACTGCATGAAACTTCCCACGAAACACCCAAGAAGAGCTAAAAAACGACTAGTATATGTCAAAAAAGATAATCTAAAATTGTATAAGAATACCTGTTGAGATGTTATTTGAACTTAAGGAGCTTGAAAACTTCCTGTAGCTGTGCTAACGCTACGTTATTATACGGCTAGAAAACTTCTAGCAGATTCTTAAGAACGCCTTTCTAGATTTTTCAAAGAACCTTTGTAAACGTTTTGTATCTTTATATTATTAGAAGGCTAATAAACTTCTTGCCGAGATTTTAAAAAGACTTCTGCTAAATCTTTACACCTTTTTTAGAAATTTATATAATGAGCAAACCAGCTTGTTGAGCTTTTGCCGTGGTTAATTCGTTGCATAATGTGAGCACTTTCAAATCGGTGCATTTAGCTGTTCAGTGTTGAGAGCGACAAGTAGGGACAGCATCATCAATTGGCATCGAATTGATTTCTGGCATTTTTAACCAGCAAAATTGTTGCCATATTTGTTGAAAGAATGAATTAGTGACTACCATCTATCGTTACGAAAATCGGTTTTGCTTGGAGACAAGGCAGGCTCTTAAAAATCAACTCAATATTGTTTCTAGTAATGCCTGGAATGCATCATACTGCACATCCAAAAGTAAATGCAAAATTTTGACAAATATTGCATACTTCTAGCCTTTATTATATATAACAATGACTACGCGCTCTCTCCCAACACTTGCACGCTTTATAGAAACTATGATTATACAAATCAATTGAGGTCCTGGCCAGATACTTGGTCCAGGAACCTGCACACATGCAAAAGGCGCAAACTGTTTTCTTCAAGCAGACTTCTATCAGTGCAACAAAATTTAGCAGGCTAGCTTACCGAACACATTATGGGCCGCTGAAGGTAGAAATTTTGTTACAGCCAAAAAGCAGCAGTTGAACAATTGATTTGGTTTCTCACCCAGTGCGCCTAAATTTAGGTATGTTAGATTCATTAGTAGTCAAAATGATGGGTTTCACCACAAGTCTGTGTTTAACAATCATATTGTGGTTTCGGCAACAACCCGAATTCTATTTCCATCCTAAAATCCTCACACAAAAGACACGCTGAAGTAAAAACCACTACAATATTCAAGAATGCATTCAGTCACTAATCATTCACACTGTTAAAGATGGTTAGGTATCACTGTAATATATCACCCAGGGTTAAGTATTGGCAAAGTTGGGTGTGATTGGGTACGATGGTAGAAAATCACTTGATTGCACCCCACGACATTAAATTCGAAAAGACATTGAACTAAGTTTACAAAAACTATAAAACAAAATAATCTGTCAATATTACAGTAAAAAACATCATTGATTTGCTACAGCCTTATTACAATGCAAAAAGTTCATTTTTAAGCGACTAACTGCAGATTTCATAAAAATTAAACAGGACAAAACGTTAGGAAGCAGCACTGAAGCATTCAGAGACGTGCTTTGTGCTTGCAATAAAATTCAGTCCTTAGAAGAGAAAACTACCTTTGAAGATAAGTTGTGAGTCCAGGGGGACACAAAGTAAGATGATAATGCCGTCAGCTGCCCAGTCTACTAAGAATACCGAAATTTCGGTGCATACAATAAGTGGGTATGTTTGCATGGAAAAGTTTCTGGCAGTCGGGTTTATACACACTCCCACTTGAAACAATTCTTCGAGAATGGCTATGTTTTGAGATATTCCACTCGGAAGTTTATTGTGCTTTTCATGATTACGCATGCAAGGCAGTGAGGGTCAGCAAAACATTACTCCTTGGTGGGACGAGCAGTTAGTGCTTGCTGTCACCAGCCGGTAGTAAAAAGGTAACCTTTATAATGCTTGTCTATGGCTTCGACCCATGGTCAGATTACATGGGGCACCTGAGGGAGTAGTAGGTGTGTGCTTGTGCTCACTGTCCTGCCTACATAATGATGCAAGCCACAACTAAACTTTGTAGCGGGATAAATGTGCACAGGCATACCAGAATTCTTTGGACCTATTTAGAAATGTGACTGGCTCAAATTTTAATACAGCATGGCCGCTTGCTGCAGCCACTAGTAGGTTCATTATTGAATTTTATTCAAGGGCATGGCTGACAGTGAGAATTATTGTTGCATATGTGACGTCCCCACAAACACGGACTGAACTTTGGTCCGCTTAAGATGTTTACGCTCGTTTCTTAAACCCACGCATTAAAAAATTGGCGGCAGCATGGTTGGCGGCAGCATGGTTGGGAGCTGCTGTGCGCGACGTCACAGATGAGATTCCTACTCATTGCCCACAAGTCTGATCGGAGATGAATAATAAAAAAAGAAACACTTCCTGCCCTGGATTAGGCTGAGGTAAACATATCCTCGTGAAAATCAAAGTGACATTCAGCCGCTGCGTTTTTCCATAACCCAGTGAAAATTAATGGGACGTAAAACCCGACATTCAATATTATATAATATAAGCTCGTACACTTATCTTGCTGCACTTAACACGTATTACATGCTTTCGTACATACATATTGCTCCTTTAGGCCAAACACAATTCTAATGCGCATTGTCACTTCATAAGGAGCGAGCCGTAAAAGTACAAAGTAGATAAGAAATGAAAATCTCCGCTGTTTCTATTAACGCGTATCAGGTATTCATTATTACGAGTTATAGCCGTGGTGAAGCATATATGCAAATTCGGCAACGCTACCACATGCTTATAGTTCATGCGTAGGCATATATATCACCCGGAGATCATGAACTTTTATTGTTTTGCACGCTGCGCATACCTCGAGATGGACTCTATCGCAGATGATCACGTCTAATGTATTTTTATCTTGACTAAAATGTCAGATCGTAAATTTCCATCGACAACTGGTTATTGAAACTGGCCCACAACGAATACCAGTGTTTTCGCAAGCAGGACGCATAGCGTTATTCACACTGCACACACCGCGCACAGTATTCCGAGTTTCACCGTCCGTAAAGGTGAACCCATATTATCGATGCCTTTCAACACACACTACAAGCCACAGTCCACACTGCACATTTTCGAAGGCGATGCCGCTGTTCCTCGCACAGGCCGCCATGTGTGTTCACTTCTCCGAGATAAACAACCAGCCAGCGTGGCGAATATTTCATCACGAACTTTATCACGGACCTAGATTTTCTAATGGTGCCACTGTGAGTTGAAGATTAGGCTTTCAAAAAGAAAAAAAAATGCTCCAAGCACCGAGCGACTGCACCCCACTCACCCACCAGCGGGAATGTTTTGCCAACCACTGCCTTGCACGTGTACCGGTGATGTCACGTTGTGACGTACCCAGACAGAGGTGTATTATTAAAGAAAATAGTGGTCACTCGCGAGCAGGGCCCCCTTCCAACACCCCTGCCGACAAAGGCGGCCACCGCCACAACCCGGCTTGAACCTGCCGCCGGCTTCCCGATGCGCGTGCATGCTTCACACTCCACACAAAAGCAAATACTTGTACGCGCTTACCTTCGCTCAACTTTGCCTTTACTATGCTGAAATACTACAGAAAAACTAGGTCCCCACGCAAACAAAAGCTCACTTATCATGCACTTGCCATTAGAAACGCGGTGAACAGGGATAATGAAGCCCCGACCACAGCATTGTGGTACATACCTGGCGAGTGCTCTACGATATGAAGCCACACGTCGTCGCTTGAGTATAGCACATCGTCGTAATCAGCAACACTGGAAGAACACAGAACACGAACACAAAGTGCAAGCACACTTAAAACAAGAGAAAAATCAACTTCATTGATATGTGGGGTTTAACGTCCCAAAACCACTATATGATTATGACAGACGCCGTAGTGGAGGGCTCCGGAAATTTAGACCACCTGGGGTTATTTAACGTGCACCCAAATCAACTTAAACCCGCTCCTTCGACAGGTGACTGAGCGGTGTGTAAAGACGTCGAGAAAAGTAAAATTCTTGTAGCAGTGCAGACGCACCCCACTTTTGCTTATATTAATTTCTTAATGCTGAGTAAAGTGCTTAGTTAATACATTAGCACATATATAATATGTAAAAACATATACTACATAAGTATGTAAAGGGAATATTATTTTGTATCAAAATAAAATGAAGAAACGTCAAAAACGCCCTGCATATTTGACATGAACAATCGAGACTTCATCCACGAATCCCACCAAAACTTCTAAAACATAAGGTTTAGGAAACGTTTTAAAAAAAGCTTCTTGTAAAGAGGGTTTTCTCAACGTCTTCTAAGAAACGTCCCGCAAAAAACGTTTATTCAACGCCACATAATATACCTAGATATCCGCATACTTTTGTAGTCGTTTTGAGAAGTTTTCAGCGTTTCGTGTTTCTTGTGTTATATAGTTTTTTTTACGACTATGCCGGTTGGGCTTCTTGAACACAGAAACTATGGTCTGTCTGTATGCCACACAATTCAGACTCCCGGCCGGTGACGCCAACCAAAGACAACGTCTTCTTCCCAAGTTGACCTTCTAAATTTCCTATAATACAAAACAGTACCTAGAGTATCTCTACTGCAAATTTTCAATGCCATCCCTATAGTCCCCTATAAGCCTCCTGGTTATTTCCCGTGAAAACATTGCTAAGCGAAGGTACGCAATGAGGGCAAAGCTGACGTTTTTTACGTGCACTAGAATATACAATTAATCTTCGTTTCACAGATCAGCAGTCACTCAAGACACCTATAATATCAGGATGCAGGCGTAACTCTTACGAAACAGACTTTCATTCCAGCAGTATTCAGCATGAAATAGTCTGGAATTACACAACAGCTGTCCCCTTCACTCAGGCGAGTTGAACACCAAAACTTCCCTATATTGAAAAAAAAAACGTTTCGGTTGAAAGAGCATGATTACTAAGTAATGTCTTCCATCATACCGCGTAATAAGACATTTGCAGAACATCATAAAATTCACTTAATTAAAAAAAACACCAATTAAAGCTCTAGAAACGGTTGAAAAGTCATGAATTCAAGGAGAAATTTTTATGAATGGCATCACTGTTGACCTGGTCGAATTGCGAGCACTTCCCAAGCTACCTCGATCTAGCGGCTGAGTTCATAATTATGAAGATCATTGATCAAAGAGCTAATATTAGGCACATATGAAGCAGAAGATCAATACGTAAGTATTGCGCGGTGTGTTCTATTAGTACAAAATACGTAATTACGTAGTTCTAAACATCCCAGTGTTTCTAATGTGGCGCTGAAAATGAGATGACATCCACAAAAAACCGGTACACTGATGATGCGGTGCGGCCACCTGACAGTGGCACTAGGTTCTTCACAAATTTGTTTCCCGACCACACTTCCAGATAGTGTCTACATCTCACTCAGTGCCTCCTCTAAGTTATGATTGCCAGTCAGCTGCAGCTGACACAACATGAAAGAGGCGCTGTCTCAGGCAACAGAAAAAATGAGTGAACACTTTGCCAGGAGAATAGTGTCATGTTTCGACTATATTTGCTGCGTATTTTACAGAAACGTTGTGATATTAATAGAGAAGTTTATTATGCAATTGAAATTGCGGGTATATATTATGGTTATGCTTGCCGTACAGAAAACCAGGGCTGTATGCTTACTCGGACCTGAAAAATTTTAATAATGAATTCATTGGTGTGTTGCTTGACATTTTAAATACTCACGACATAACTATTTGCACACAACCGTCGACAACAACGCCAAAACCGGCGTCAGAATTTCTGCAAAACGAGCTCTTTATTGCTCTTGCACTGAAAAGATGTGGACTATTTGTTGCGTAGCTATTCAGTATCCGTGTGACTATGAACGCGTGATGCCAAGTCTTTAAAGTATCGTAATTTTTTGACAGATAGAACCACACAAAGCAAGCATCTTAGTCTCTTAGCGCTCATTTTTCTTCTGCTGTCCCGTGATGATATCCTCACGCCTTTTTACACGATGCGACGTCGTTAAGACGTAACATAGTGACGCTTTTACGGGATGACCTTTCGCGTCACTCGTGGTGACGCCGCCAACAGGACACGCCAACACGGCATGCCGGCCCACTTGGCCTTTCATGAAGCCCTTAAGTCTTTCGCCTCAATAGCCTCCAAGCGAACAACCAGACGTGTACTCTGAAGATGTGGAGCACACAAGCGCTAAATTCCGACTGAGTGCGTATTGTGTTTTCTGTCCTCCTCTAGCTGCACGCTTAAAGATAGTTACTTTACCGCATACTTTAACGAGAAGGTGGGAAGCATCGTGTGGAGCCATTCTCCTTACAATGCAAATTGCTATGAAACTCTTAATAAAGCCAATGAACAGCTTCACTGGAAAACTACATTGGGAAGTCACTTGTAAAAAGTACTGTTCCAGGCTGACAGTGTGGTGGGACAATGAATAACTCTGTTTTCGCCACCTACGTAAAAGGGACAGCGGACTCACCTTATGTAAGGTGTATTTTGTCGTTCAGTGCTTCATTCACTGAGCTATTCATTCTTTTTCCACTTTCTCCTTAAGGTTGTGGTCGGGGTGAAAGATTTTTCCGGTAAAGTGTCCGCAAAAAGAGTGGGGGGGGGGTAGCGTATAAGATGTCCGTTACCTTATGCAAAGTATGGAGTGTGTATCTATATTCTTTGAGGTATACCTTTACACATTATTGGGAAGAGAGTGTGAGGACGTCCACACCCTGATATCTACTCTAGATTCCCCTGTGTCCAGAAAGATGCGGTTTCTCCGAGATAATTGCTTAATATGTTGGGTTGCCGATACGTTACAGTTTTCACGTCGGTTATTCATTATTGAAGTGCTCGTCTTGAGAGGTGTATTCTTAAAGAAATGTATAAAGTAGAACAGTTTATTATTGCTGCGACTCGGTTCCGGCAGGTCTCATCATAGGCACCAGGATCAATTATCATACTCATCCCTTGTAGAGAAAAGCGTTCAACGCTCCTGTGGTGAAAGAGAATACTTACATTTATTTACATGTAGAGCGAAATTGAGGGAAAGCAACATGGAGATATGCTACATCATGACCGCATTGTGTAACAGCAATTTAGGAGCCCGCTGAGGCTGATTATAAAAATCACTTTTTGTCCAGTTCAGTGGACGAGGCATATGGCTACAAATACCGTGTCTAATAACAGAACACTCCACTATTTTGTCATAACCACCCACAAAAGCGCAGCCCTTGCCTGAGGGGGTGGCTACCGCGTTTAGACATGCAACCAGGATGTCCCTATATGACGTGAGAAGGCTGCTGAGTCTTGTGTCGATCGCTCCTACAGGTTGCATCAAAAGTTACGCCCCACACCTTGCTCAATAAGCGATAAATAAGGTTGTCACGCTGACCGATGCCACTGTCCCTTCATACAAAATGCCGCGATTGGAAACAATTGTAGTCACCTCGTTGAACACTTCGTGACGCTGGCCCCCAAGGCACCTCACTTCCTGGCTCAAGGTTTTGCAGCCGCTCAATGTTTTGCTTCTAAGTGCGCTTGCCGCTGCAGATTCTCGAGCCCTCACAGCCTACGGGTGCGCTTAGCTGCGCAGCCGCGCCGCTACAACTTCGCCAGCCCTCGACAGCGGGTCAGCTGGCCGGCGCAGCCGTTTCCCAGGAGGTTTGTGAGCCCGTGAATCTGGATCTGCTTGTCTGCCATGCCGTGCGGCAGCCGCTCTGCAAGCCCTCAGCAACACGCTCAGTTTTGCCGTCTTCATTTATTGTCTTCGTTGGCGAAGTGAGAGAGCAAGAAAGATCTCAGGCCGGCAAATAACGACGTCACAGTGCCCCTAGGTCTCGAATGATGATGATGATGCTCCTTGAATCATTGGCACCTACCCACTCTGGGGGATCATTCATGAGTCGGGCGGATTACACATACTGAATTTATGAATAATATTTAGTAAGAGCTAAAATAACTTTGAGATGATTTTTTAAATGTAACGTTATTGATAATATTTTCAATTTTAGGTCGCAATATTTTGTGTAATCTCCCAGAGACTGAAAATCTCATGACTAGGAAAGCTGAATAAAAAATTGTTAGTAGTTGATATACCTAACAAATCTTTTCGAGTCGCATATAAACTTTCCGACAGCTTTGAAAATATTCCTGTCCAAGTGCCCCAGCACAAAAGCCCCAAGTAATAGCAGAATGGCTGACGTAAGCAGTAGACCACATGGCCATAATATAATTTCGATACCTTTTTTGTGTAAGGAAAAACGGCGGCAGCTCAACAAAGTGTTCGATAGTTTCGGGTTTGTTGCAATATGAGCAATAAGGGGAGACCGCAAAACCTGCTCTGCGCATGCAAAAAGTTAGATTTTGAATTCTACAACACATTCTGGTTACTGCAACTTCACTTCGTCTTGGTCAAGCCCACAGTACGCTGCATTTCTTTTGTTTGTTTCCCTGTGATGATGGCTCATACTCACTAAGAGGGATTGGCCAAGAAAGTGTAGTGTAGTTTTTCTGTGATCATTTTAACTATGTGTAATAAATTTGTATTATAATATGACTAATGTAAGGAAAACCACATAAAAAAGAGCAAACGAGAAAAAAAACTAAAAAGGTAAATTGAGCAATTTTGAGATTTTAGGTGTTATGATTAACACTCAGCTGCGTTTACTTCACTTTGCCCTTGTGAGTAACAAATATTAATTTTTTGGTTGAAGATCACAAAGGTATACGCTTGTTTGCCTGAATATAATCAAAGATGGCATTGAAAGCATCCCTGCGGCAATGTCCCAACACTGAGGCACCAAAGCTTAGCGCAGTTTTTACCGTAAATCTAACGCATATTTTCAAAAATAGAATACCTAGTAACCTTTTTCAAAGTTATGCGTAGCAACGACAATACAAAAAGTAATGTTCTAGTGATTCCAGTTCTCCGCAAATGCACAGAAAAGTTATGTTGTCTGGCCAGCTCTGTGTAGATGCAGGTTTAAGGGAGACACGCCATCAAAATTTAGTAACTTAAACTTTGAGCTTTCCGGACTGGCTCCAGTGGGGTCGCCATGGAAACTTGAGGTGGTTATAATCTGTCCATGTAGTTACGTTTTCTATCGTATCAGAGATTGCTGATTTTCGATATCTTATTGCCGTAATATATTCAACATCTGGCAGTATGGATAAAACTGGCCCATCAAGTGCGGCTCGTGCTAAGGTATCGGCCAGTTCATTTAATCCTAATCCACAGTGTCCCGGAACCCATAGTAACCTCAGGAGTCTCAACTGCGGAGATACTGTTTTAAATGTGTTTAGAATTCGAGAGTTCTCTGAAGCTGTCAGAGCTGCACAAACTGAAAGAGAATCTATCATTATGACTGCGTTGTTTGGATTCGTCGGAAGTTTTCGAAGAGCTAAACTAATCGCCACGATCTCCGCTTTAAAAACTAGAGTAAAATCAGACAGTCTCCCAGAAAAGGACCAGTCAAGCGAATCAGAGGCAATGCCTACACCTGCCTTTTGATTATTTACTGAAGCGTCTGTGGCTATTATATTTTTAGTTTCTGCATGCTCCAAGTACTCTAATAATACGTTATTTAAAAATTTGAGAAAGCGTAACTTGGCGTTTTGGGGGAATATATTATCATACTTAATTATAACGTAACAATTCGAGTCATTAGTCTCAATTACATTTCTAATGTTCACATTTATACTTCGTATATTCTTTATACAAACATTATCTGAGGTTTGTGAAACCGTGGCCAATGAGCAAAAAAGAAGGCGTCTAGGTTTGCGATAAATGCATATTCAGATGTTCTTGTCAGTAAGCTATAAAAGTTTAAAAATGCTTGTATGATCATAATTCGAAATCGACAAAGTTGTGTAGGCAGGCGCGCATCCTGGTACAGTAGGTTGATAGCCACAAACCTAGGGAGTCCCAGACACAATCGCAGTGCTTCTCGCTCCAAGGCAACTAAAGGTTTCGTTTTATAAGCAGGGCCACCCGAGAATAGTATGCATCCGAATTCCGTGATGGGGTGCATATACATTTTGTACAATATTATCAAGGTGTGCCTCCGTAACCCATCTTTTCGATTACTTAGCTTGTGCAGTAAGCCTGAAGCCCGCTCTGCTTTGGTAGTTATATACTCTATGTGTGGACTCCAGTTAACTTTGTCCTTATAAATGATTCCCAAATATTTTATAGAGTCTACTTGCTGGATGGGTTCCTGTTTATATAGAATTGAAATTGAAATTGGTTCTGCAAGCAGAAACACCAAGAGCGCATTTTTGTTGACATATAACGATAAAGCAATCGACTGCAACCAAATTTTAACTTGTTATTATATCTTTGTAATTTAAGTTGTAGTGAGTAAATATCACAGTCAGCAGCAAGGAATGCGATGTCATCAGCATAAATGTAGGCAGCAACTTCTTGATCTGTATGAATTGTGCTCATTAAAGCAATAAATGACACTGCAGATAAGACTGGTCCTTGGGGAATTCCGCGCGTTAGTTTATATCTAGATGAGGAACATCCATCCTTGACGCAGTAAAATTCTCTTGATTTCAAAAATTGTGCCCCCCCTCAATAAAATATTGTGGGAAATTCAATCTCTTTAGCGTATTTAACAATATGAAGTGCTTCAAACTATCATACGCCTTGGGTATGTCAAGCGTTACTAAAGCAGCGTATTGCCTTCTTTTTCGCGCGAGCTGTATTTGGCTCTTCAAGTCAGCATGGGCACACAAAATAGAGTAATCACTACGATAGCCGATTTGGCTCGGTTTTATTACTTAATTGTCTGCCACCCAGATACTTACTCGGTTATGTAGGACAGTCTTTACTAGTTCGACCATGTTAGATGTTAGAGAGATTGGTCTGATATTATCGACTGTTAATCCTATACTCGAATTTTTTATTATAGGAAAGACCTTTGCTATCCTCCAATTCTGCGACACCCATGAGTTTTTTAGGCAGTAGGTAATAACATAGGCGACGTCACTAGGCGATAAATTGAACATAAATGTAATCATGGGTACTGTGATTCCACCTGGGCCAGGAGACGCACAGGGTAAATGTTTATTCACGTTGGATAATTCAGTCTGTGTCACATCGTCAAAGTCAGACTTTGCCGTAGACTTGTGTCAGTTCTTTGGCACTACTGAAGTAAATCTGCTTTCCAGACCGTCACTGATTGCCTCTAAGGTAGTGGTCACTTCATGCACTGACATATTATCACAAGCTGCATTAACAGGTGATGGCAAGATTTTCCGAGCTCTCATATATCGGAACAATGCTTTCATATGTTTAGTCTTCGGCAGGTATTCATAATTTCTTCTGTCATATTTATGTTTAGCTTGAGCTACCGTTCTCTTGAAGCCCTCTGCAATAAATTTACAATCAGCCCAGTTTTGGGGGAGTTGATTATGTAAGAGCTGCTTCCAAGCTGCCTTACATCGTTGGGGCTCTCTTGTACATTCATCATTCCACCAACGGCTATATACCCCATTTTGCGGATTTAACAGTAAATTCGGCTCTTTGTAGGATCTTTTATTGACTGCGTTTATCTTCAGTTCTTTTGTATCATCGCTCTCTTCCGAGTGAAAAGCCAATGCTGACTTTAGATCATTCTTAAATTTAGTGTAATTTTAAAAATACTCGTACATTTGAACAAGATGGTATTATCAGACAAGAAATTTTATAACTTATCAGTAAGTGGTAACTGTTAGTGCCACAGTCCAGCGCTTTCCACGAAGAAGTAGTAATGGCCGAACTGACAAAACAAATCTAAGGCTGACCTGGAGTGAGTACGAATAAATGGGGGTTCTGACGTTGAGGCACGTCAGGTCATTAGCCATTGTCCACTCCCACAAGCGATTTCAACTCAGACCGGTACTAAAACCCCAACTCGTGTGGTGGGAATGAAAGTCTCCAACTAAAACTTTGTCCTTGCACTACGACTTTGTCGCTAGATCTAAACTTGGTGTGTCTTGAACTCCATCCGGAAAATACATATTAGCTAGGGTGAAAGGAGTGCAGTGTGGTAATGTAGTGTCTTTTGCCAAAATTTCGCATTCTGGCAACATATGTTTGTATGAGCATTTGAGTTTTATAATAATTCTATTATTAATAAAGAAAGGTAGACTTCCACCTCTCAATGGACGGTCTAGCCGAAAAGACCGGAAGTTATTTAACTGAAACAAATTATGTGCACATAGCCAAGTCTCTTGTAATGCTACAATATCAGGAGCGAATACCAAACCCGTAGATGCAGAATAAATTGATCGGCAATTCCAATGGAGAATCTTAAGCGACCATATGCTTTCGAAAGAGTCGCTTCCGCTATAGCTTTCTCTAGAATGCTTTTTTTTCAAGAAATCTCTCTTTGAAAGGCTCTCCTTTTCCTTCAGATACTTTTTTGTTCTTTGTCTGTTTCGGTGAGTTAGTTTTCCTTGACATAGGGGATCTAGATCGCTTCAGGGACCAGGGGTCCAAATTCATGTCATCTGAATCTATGGTATCTGCATCTTTGTCCTCACTTAGACTCTGTATATCTACTGCAGAGGGTGCTGCAGACGGAGAATACGATGGTGCGGTTTCAAATTCCTTATTTTGGCTGTGGACGCCTATTGGAGAGGGTCCTGCCGATGGATATTACCATGGCACAGTTTCAGATTCACCGTCATATTGGTCGTGAACTCTCAACATGTTGGGACACTAGGCCTGACTCTCCCGTTGTACCAAATATGCGAGTGATCTGGTTAGCCAGAATTCAGATAGAGAATCACAAAAGTTAGAAGCCAGTCGTTCCATGGCTTTTTCTAGAGCCTTTTCTGCGACCTCCGCGATAATCAGGGAAATCGACCCATTCATTTCCGAGATATATTGTGCTGCAACACTGGCATACCCCTGAGTTCTGGCCTGTATTTCCTCTATGGCTTCTCGTCAAGAACAGCGCCTACGCCCTATAATTTCAAGAATTTGCATTTCTCGAGTCTTAGCTGAGCAATCAGGACTATCTGCACAGTGATGTTTGTTGCAGAGACAAGATTTCCCTTCTTTAGCTTTGCAGTCATTTGTTTTGTGGTTGTCACCACACACCCGGCATCTGAGTTCTGACCTGCATCTTTTATTAGTGTGACCGCATCGCCAGCACTTCGTACACTGGAGTGGTCACGGTGATAGCGGTTCCACTCTGTATATTATTGGCCATGCCTTGAGTTCGCTTGGGTGATTCACTCCAGCAAAGGCTACAATTACCAACTCAGTCGGGATCTTCTGCTCCTCTACCAGTCGTGCACACCTATAAACGGAGGTAGCACCAGTCACAGCAAACATCTCTAATACCTCAGACGGGGTCAAGTTAACATTGACGCCATGAACAATACCTTTCACACATACCAGATATAGGGGAATAAAGGCGCTCAATGGATTGGTCGCGATACTCGAGCTTTTCAATAGGTCTTGGGCACAGAGCTGATTAGGTGCAAAACATAAAATACCACCTCTGCCGAACTGGCGGACCTCTGTGATGCTGTGGAAGTAAGATGTCACAGCTCTGAGCTCCGCCTGGACCACTTTCAGATTCTTCATCCGAACGAAGCCGTAATTGCTAGGGACGAGGGCCACAGGAACTGCGGGAATCCGTTGCGCAGAAACTGATACACTGGTATCTCTTGTGGCGGAAGTGAAGTAGGCCAGAGAGAAGCCCCTGGTCCAGGTGAAGGAAACGGCATCTGAGTGCTCTTTCTAGCGCTAAAAGCGCTTACTTGGCTGTAAAAGCACGATAGGAACACCTAATAAAGAAAAAAGAACCACAGCCACTACGCCAACTTAGGCCAAAACCCTAGAGCAAGCACGACCAGCTACTTGCGCCTGCTCAGTTCTTCTCGCTGCAGGAGCAAGTGCTTCATTGTCTTCGCTGTCGATTTGAGGTATCACGCGCAGGGATCGAGCAGAGCAAAGGCGCCTCTTAGCCCCGAGAAGTTGGAGTGGCGCCGCTTGGTGGGAGTCTTGAATGACGTCACGGCACGGACTATTCGAATCTTGCTGTGGCACGCGTATACATAACACGCACTCGCTTCGAACACAGTTGTGCTGCCACCGTTCACCTTTTGCCTATTTCATGCTTGAAATAAATGACGGAAGCAGCATCGACGATGTTCGTGGCAAAACAATAAAAACTTAAACTTTTTTTCAGTATAATCTCCAACGTCATGCCGGCGCTCCAGCTTACACGCTTTGATGAGGTCTGTCTTGGTGTCATGCTGCTTGTTTCTAAGATGAGTTTGATTCTCGGCCACAGTAGCCGCACTCCGGCGGGGGGGAACAGTGAGACTATGCATCTGCAGCAGGTTGAAATATGCGAGGTGACCACATTTACTCTGCAGGGTGCCTCACAATCATGTCGCGCTTCTAAAACATATACGACGTACTTGCCTTTTAGGTTGCGTTGTTCATGGGCGATTCTACAAAAAACATGGGATTGTTTCCTCTAACATTTGGTATCTGTATCGGACGCATCAAGGTAATTGCTGGCAGCATTTTTATCTTACTGTAGGCACGTGCATGAGTTAGTATTGAGTTTCACAAAATATTACGAATACGCTGGCCCGAGAATACCACCGCAGCTGTTTCGTAATATTGTCTTGCCTGTAATTGCTCGTATTTTATCACGCTATTTAGCTTCGTGTTTTGGGAATCATTTCGGTGCTCAGTTTTACTAGAAAAACAAGTTGAAGATTCGTTACAGGAACTGTAACTGACTTCGGATAGTGTCTACGTGCAACGTCCTAGCCACTGTGCTGTCTCTGTTGTAAGTACAAATTTATATAGCCACATAATAAATAATCTGTTTCTACGGTTTATTACCTCGGAAAAACATCAATCTGTATATGAACATAACGTGCCAGACCAACCGTTGCTTCACGGAGTCGAAGGACGTTTCATTATCACGTGGGCCACGAAGCGGCGTGCGCGATCAAAACAAATCTTTTCGACCTTCTGGCGTTTGTTTTGCAAACGATTGTTATCAGCAGTGCTCCTACGTGAAGTGAACATTACCATTTACGACATGATGGTAGATAGAGTCACTGTTAGCGTAAATCAGAGTATGCGACTACGTAATCCTGACGATTGTTGAGAAGAAATCTGTGCACGAGATTCAAAGATACCGACTTCTAGGAAATCCAAAAACCGCTTTGCGGTTTGCAGCGTTATTTTTTTCTCACTATTTTAAGTGACTGTCTATAAAAAACAGATCCATGTAAGTCTCCTGCATCCCAAAGCGGAATTCTGTCTATTAAGCTACATTATTTGCATAGGCACACATAAGTTGAACGATAAATCGCAATGGTGTGAGTAACCTTAATATCTCTTTATTTCATTTGTAATACTTCAACACAAATGTTTAATCACCTATATATGCCAACATGTGATAAAGTTACATTCATTTTACATTAATATTTTCTTAGCATTGCTTTCGTCGAGTACTTGCATGGCGAAAACAACTAATGTCTTGTAGTCCCGCACCTTCATTTTCAAGTTCACCCATACATTCTGCTAATAAGTGAACTTTTAATCGCAAGAAATACATTTATACTGTACCTTTTGTAATCTATTATTGGAAATTGAGAAGAAAGCACCGCCGTATCGCTGAAGAGAGGGTATATCGTGGGCTCGGAAAAAAAAACGGCCGTCGGCATGCGTCGGTGGTGGAGCAGGCGAGCCCGTGCCGTGACGTCATTTCGCCGCGACTGCAGTGACACTAGTGTTCGTTCTCGGGGCTGCTAGCGGGTGGTCTCAGTGCTGTTACACCTAGATGGCGAGAAAACTCTACCATATGAAGCCTCGCCTCTCAATATGTCGGGCCGGCCTGTTGAATCAGTCTGCGACATATGAGCACAAGCATGAACACTGTTAGTCTGGTCTATCTGGCCTTGCTCTAGTTGCCGTACAGCCATGAACTTTTGTAACAAGAAAAGAAGTCATGTAATTGCGACGTGCGCGAATGCTGTACATTAGATTCATTCTGCCACTTTTGAGCAAGTCGTGATGCCATATTACTTAAAGTAGCGCAAACTAAAGGACACGTTGGAGACAACGCTCACGCTCTACTGACAAGGTTGTTAAAAGAATAATAAAAAAAATCACAGCATATTCACACAGTAAATCATGATGAGTGGGGCGGAGCGTTCGTCAGCCAATCCGTGCTTCCATCCGCGCGTTCGTTCTTTCTTCCGTCCGTCCACGTGACCATCCGCGTCTCTTTATGCGTTCATCCATCTGTCCCGGCGTCTGTCCGTGAGTCCGCCCATCCATCTGCCTGTCAATCTGTTCTTGCGTCCATTCGTCCGTACATTCACGTGTCTATCTATTCGTCCACCCGTCTGCTAGTCTGCCCATCCGTCCATCCGAGCGTTCATTTAGTGAACACTCCAAGTACCGCCATTTCCCATCTCGCATTCCCTGTGGCACATACCCTCTCTAGAGCAGGTATGCGCCACCTGTGGCTACGTACTGCTACACACATGCATACAAGAGATTGACAGACCCACTCCGTAAGGAGCTTCGCCCCAAAAACCGTATAAGTAGGTCACTCAAGTGAATTACGCAATTACCGACTGGTGAGAATCTTTGGCCGCATGCACGAAGGCGAAAAAAAAGAAAAAAACTGATCGGTAAACAGTTTTAACACCAGATATGCAGCAACGAGGTAGGCCAGCAAAGCACATCATCATCATCATCATCTTAATCATCATCAGCCTGACTATGTCGACTGCAGGGCAAAGGCTTCTGCCATGTCTCGCCAGTCAATTTGGTCCTGTGCTTGTTACTATCATTTTACATTCACAAACTTCTTATTAACATGTGGCCCCCTTACTTTCTGTCTTCCCCTATAAACCACTTGCCTTATCTGGCAATCCTATCAGTTACCCTCAATGTCCAACGGTAATCCTGCCTGCGCGCTACAAGCCCGGCCTCTATTCATTTCTTTTTGATTTCAACTATGATATCCTTAACCTCGGTTTGTTGCCTGATCCAATCTGCTCTCTTTTTGTCTCTTAAGGTCACTCCTATCATTTTCCTTGCTATCGCTCGCTGCGTCATCCTCAATTTAAGCTAAACTTTCTTTGTAAGCCTCCAGGTTTCTGTTCCGAAGCTAAGTACCGGCAAGATATAGCTGTTACATACCTTCCTCTTGAGGGATATTGCAAATGGACCATTCATGATTTGAGAGTGCTTGCCGATTTGGCGCTGCCCAATTTTATATATTCTAGTTACTTAAATATCGCGGTTCTGCTCCATGGTTAATACCAGTCCAAAGTGGACGTAGTCTTTTACATCTTCAAGCGCTTTGTTGCCTCTCTTGAAGCTCTGTTCTTTACCGAGGGTCCATATTATTGCTATAGCAATAATAACATGCTTTGATTACATACCCTATCGTTCAATTACAAACAATGTGAGGTCTCTGCAAATCGCGCAGCGCAGTCGCATTGAAAGCTGGTGGAACGGCACTTCAAAGTTACTTGTATATACTTTGTGGCAATTGCGGCTGCTGAAGTTGGAGCTTATTTACTATATTGTAAATCACAATTTCTTGAAATAGTCAAGCACCTACTAGGTTCTTTTTTACACCAATCTGTAAATAAGAAACAAAATCATGGAGCGTCTGTATATCAATTTGCAGATTAATAATCCTGCGGCCATGGGGCTGGAGGGTTTCAACACGATATCTTAAAAAAGCTCGTTTCGGAAAATTCCTTCATTGGTGTTGGTTTTGGCTTCAGTGATTTTGAGAGAAAAACCATATTGTTCGTGACCGAAAATTTTATCAAGATGCAAATAAAAGAATAGTAAAAATTACATCATCACACGTTAGAGGAGATCATGAGACGATGCAAAGAAGCCCTGGTGGGATGCACACCGCGTTTGCATCGATGTGACTAGACGTTTCCGTTAATGTGGTGTATTCAGCGCCATCGTTTCTTTTCTGTTGGTATTCTTTTGTTGTTGTAAACTTAGTCGCCCCCAAACCGATGCAAAGGCGGTGTGTTCTTCGCATCTCCTAATAATCTCCTTTAGAGGTAGATGGTGTAATTTGTTGAAATTTGCACCGCCGAAGCCGAAGCCCGGGCATTGAAGTTGTCTCTCGAGTCGTTCCGCAGGGCCGTTTGATTCGCGTCATCTGTGAACAGCCGACGTTTTGACTCAACACTAACGCTAGGCTCCGACGTCGGCGTTGCGTACAGTGGAGTTCGTTTGCTAATGCTGGCGTTGAGCTTGGACATGTTAAGCCCGCGGTTCATTCGTAGCGGTTATTCCTCCAACGCTGCCGTGTGGTGGCGGAACGGAAGTAACGCTCATGTCACCTCCTTGAGCCACTTATTCGAGAGAGGGAAGAGTTGGCGCATACGCAGTAGGGTGGTCACGCCGCACGCACACCAGAAGGAACTCGGTCTTGAGCTGTTTCGCATCTAAAAATCCCGTGCCATGCTAAGATCTAACCCTGGCAGCTTGCGTCACAAGCTGCTCTTACGAAGCACGCGTCTTCTATGAAGCACGGTGAATTAGGCTTCCTCTGCTTGGAAATACACAGAAAATATTGTTTAGAGTTTATGAACACATACATACTCTTTGCATGCTTCACAATTCAGCATGTAATTATGTAGTGAATTCCGTTGAATAGTCGTAAATTATCAATTGGCGTCAAAATATCTGGTTGTCATATCGACTCCCTGGTTGAAATCTAGCAACCTAGATTTCAACCACACGCACGCACGTTACTGCACGTAACGTGTGCGTTAACGCGCACAAGTTACTGCACGTATTCTTCTAGGACCACATAGTGGCTACATACTGTTATGCCACAGACATGGTCCTCGCTCGGGACCGCTTCTTTTCACGAGATCGAGTGATGTTCTAGCAAACTGTCCCCCCCTCTCCCCCAGCACGACTTTCCATGCAGAAGTCGGCACCGCGTAGTTCCGGGGATAACGTCGCCTCCTCCACCGGGCCACCTTGTAGTTCCGGGTATGGCTGCGTCTCCTTCGCCGAGCACCGGGAAATGATCTCAAAAAAAAGACCCAAAAACGTGATTTAAGGCCGTGCCGGACCCATGTTTGGGGATTTCGCCCCAGCCGACGTTGTCGTGCTGACCAGCTCTGTACGAACTATAACCTTCTATAGTAAACGCCTCTTCTTGTTGCTGTTTTCAAAACTGATTGCCTCCCTATTCCGCCTCTGAGCCAAGACTTCAGTGAAATTCGTTTGACTGCTCGCCACTCTCGGCTACCGCTACCATCGCAATGCACAGAAAATCCTAACACTAATGGCAGTGGTGAATGTCATCAAAACCCCACATTTATAACAGTGGTTGGCAGCTTCGGCATACGATGCCCTACGTTTGGCAAGTCTGATCGGACCCCTGGAAGCTCGGACACTACCGTATCCCAGTGTTTGGATACGCTGGGATACGCTAGCCTGTTCGCATAGGGATTTCCGCCATGGGGATTTTCGCTGGGTCCGCTAAAACAAGAGAAGCGATTCTCGAGGTGATACGGGCAGAGATTTTGACTGCCGATGAGGCTGACGAGTTTTGGGAGCTCATTTGTGAGCGAAAGAAGAAGGCTAAGAAGAGTCGCGAACAGCTTGAAGGTCAAAGACGTGAACAATAGGAAGCCGAGGAGAGTCGCAAAACGAGACAGCTTGGTCGTGAAATTCAAGCACTTAAGTGACAGCAAGCGGAACTCCAGCTCCACAACTTTCAGACAGGCGAGAACATCGCGCTTTTTTTTGATGATTTTGAAGTTGTCTGCTGTATTGTTGGTGTTAGCCACGACCTTTGGGTCGAGAAGCTCACCACGTTGTTGCCGTGCAAGATCACGCAAGTTTTGGGCTGTTTGCCCTCCGATGAAGCAGAGACTTTAGTTAGGCTATATATGATTTGATAAGATTTTGTTTTCTTTCAAATGCTGCTGACTGGGAAATTCAGAGTGATAAAGGCGGTGCTGAAGCGCGTCATAAGGTGCTAAAGGTAGACGCCCACCGAAAACAGCGAGAGAATGACGTGCGTCGTAAAGCGCTGGAGGACGACGCGTGCCGAATAGCGATGGAGGCCCGTCACGTAGCGCCTCACGATGAGGCTCACCGAAAAGCGTTAGAGGAAAATGAGAGGCGAAAAGCGCAAAACGTTGTAGTGAGCATGAGGCCGACTACGAAGACCTGGGAACAAGGGCTATCTTAGATAGACAGCGACCCTTAGAAACTATAAAGAAACCTTCGGGCGAGAGGGTAAGCTTCAAAGGCATCAGAACCCCCGTTTTTTTCACAGGCAGAGACAGCTAGCGATGGGCCCGAGGAAGAGCTAGGTAACCAATCCGGAGCTTTGTCTCCACAAAGTGTAGGCAGCGTACTTGAGAGTATGAATGCCAGTGCTATGAGCACAGCGATCAGTTCTATTGGGAAGAGTCGCTGTCAAAATAATAAGGCGAAGTCGAATAACACCAAGTGCGCGAAAGTGGCTAAATGCCATGACTCTCAAGATGCCATACTCAGTGTCAGGGCTGAGGTCGGGGCGAAGCTCAATAAAAGAAGGTTGAAGTTCAAGCCACTGCTTAGATCTCGATCAAACGCGAAGCGCGTCACGAAGAAAGGAACTTGAGTGAAATTCTGAAGCCAAAATCTTTGATTGGCCTCATCTCAAGAGCGAACCCCTAACAATGACCACAAAGATAAGTTGGTTCAGCCGCATAGAGTTTTGGCAGAACCCGTCGAAGGCAGCGCACTTGTGAATAAGTGTGTCGGGTCTTCCAGCATTCCTAGCCATTCTAAGAGAAAAAGGCGTCGGCAAAAGCGCAGCGCGGAAGAGATGAGAGGTGTCAAACATGTTAAAGCAGCTGTTAGGTGCAGTGACGTGGTCATTTAATACGCCAAGTTCATGGCTAGGCGTAGGATTGTGAAAGGATCCTGCAAGAAATGTTTGAAGCTCAGACCATCACTGAGATCGAGATTAGTCGGGAAGCACATCAAGAAAGCCCAAATTTCAAGGAAATTCGAACGTTAAAATCACCGCCTGGTTTCATCCTTTTCACTGCCGCGTACACGAAAGTAGGTGGGGAAACGTTGCGATCACTTGAGCTGTAACACAAGCGGTTGTTTTTTACCGTGGCGAAAAGGCACGGGTTGAACAGGTGGCGTAAACGATCCAGTGCAGATGCCTTTTAGATGCGGAAGCATCTTATACTCGCGCCTTGTAGTGCGCCGTCCGCGCCGTCCGCACCGCTTCTCTACATTCGACAGCGGACGCGCGCGCATGCGCCATCGCCCACCATCTGTGCCGCGCGCGCTTCTCCTTCGAGAACATTCGACAGCTGACAGCGCATGCGCCGTCGCGCCGTCGCCATCTGTGCCGCGCGCGCGCTTCTCCTTCGAGAACATTCAACAGCTGACAGTGCATGCGCCGTCGCGCTGTATATATACTCAAGGTCGGCGCTCGCTCGCTCAGTTGCCGCTCGTCGGTTGGTTTGTACAACGCGTCGACGTCCAAGGTCGTGGTGAAATGAATTCCAACGAATCCACAAACACAATGATCGACGTCCCTTCGACCAGCGCCGTCCTTTCGCATACGTGTGTACGTGTTCACTCATTTAACACCCCCTCCTACAACCACGTTAACCAATTTAGCCATCGACCCAAGTAAGTCGCAATTTAACACCCCATTTCACAACCACGTTAACCAATTTAGCCATCGACCCAAGTAAGTCGCACTTTAACACCCCGGTAACCAATTATATGCTCCGCATCCTCCTCAGTGTTCCCCCGAGGGAAGCTGCGGGCAATTTTTTTATTCGAGTTCAGCGCCTGCTGGTCTAAAGCCGCTGCTACTGAGTTCGGCGAACAGGTTGATTCGTCGTCCTTTTGTCCAGACCGCAACCCTCGAAAGCTGTGGAATGCGCGACTCCCCCAAGTTAGCCTTACAGGGTGCCGTCTTGCCGTTACCGAGAGTGTATTTCGTGTTTAGTTTGAGATGAACTTTTTTAATTGCGTCGCCCACGGATGAGCAAGAGATGCCTCTAATATTTTCCAAGTTTTGCTTTCCTTGTCATCGGAGAAGCAGACATTGATATGTTTGCTTGATTATTGTGTTTTCATATTACACCAAAGCTTTAGTTTAACAAAGAAGGCTGAGCAAAAGCCGCAGTTTGAAATGCCTTCTGTATTTAGCAACACGTGTTAGTATGTGCGTCAGTGTTGGTCAACTTTTACCTTTGTTTTGTGTAACGTGCGCAAGTTTAATTTTCAGTGTTATTTTCTCACTTTTAAAGCGTGTTTTACCTTGTTGGGATGCTCATTGGCTGAGCTCCTTGCGTGAAAGCTTATCAAATGACTGTGTTTTGTGTAATGCTCTGACGTTTGTAAGCGACGCAAATGTGCGTGAATCAGAAGTGCTTGACATTCTAAATTGTAGTTTCGAGGCCATTTGGAGTTGACCTTAGCAGCTTCGATCGTCAACAATCTGTTTAAGTCACAATTGAAAATCGCTCAAAAATTCTGTTTGGTGTAGCAGTGTCATGCGCTGGCACTTAACTAAAGGTGTGCCTACATTGTGTATTCCTCCCGAGATACGTTCCTCGTGATGCTATTTTTTAGCTCAGCTCAATCTCGAGAAAATATATGAGTTTCTGCGGTTCTGGTGATTTGATCAGTATTTGAATGGCGCTTGCTTTGGCCAGAGAGGTTTGGCTTTGCGCTCGACTCCGTCATTCTACTGATCCCCTGCAGGGCTCCGAAAGTCACCATGGGCAAAGATAGCAGAACAGCCACAATTCTCAACGTCAACCAGCATCCTCCCTTCCGAGGCACGTTGGATGGCTCAAAACTCCGGATGCATTGTCTGGCTGGGGGGGGGGGGTGCTGTTATGCCACAGACAAAGTCGTCGCTCGGGAGCGCTTCTTCTCACGAGATTGAGCGCTGTTCTGGCAAACTGCCCCCCCCCCCCAACGCGACCTTTCATGCAGAAGGTGGTACCATGCAGTTCCGGGTAGAACGTCACCTCCTCCGCCGGGCCGCCTTGCAGTTCCTGGAATGGCTGCTGCGTCTCCTCCGCTGAGCACCGGGCACTGGTCTCAGAAAAGGAACCAAAAATAGTTTATTTAAGGCCGTGCCGGCCCTATGCATGGGGATTCTGCCCCAACCGACGTTGTCGTGCTGGGCGGCTCTGTATGAAATATAACCTGCTATAGTAAATGCTCCTTCTTGTTGCTGTTTTCAAAACTGAATGCCTCGCTACTCCTCTGGGCAAAGACTTCAGCGACGTTCGTTCGACTCTTCGCTGCTCTCGGCTACCGCTACCATCGCAACAAACGAGAAATCTTTACAGTGGGGGCAGTGGTGGGATGCCATCAACTCTAGACCACTAGGTGGCGTCGATATGAGCGGACACCTACGCATCAGGTTTTCCTTCTGCTATACTTCTTGCTGGTCTGCTGAGTTCAATCTTCCCTATTTTTCACTAATGTTTTGGCTAAGTTTAGGGGAACACTCCGATACCAATTTTGGCCCAGGGTCCGCATTTTACTCTCTTTCCAACCAACGTTTCAACTTCACTCGCTAAGTCTCGAGAAGGCCAACCACGACTACGGAACCCTGTGCCGGCGCGTCCCGCCCCGGCGCCGTCATCATGCCAGAAGCCATGTAGATGGAGAAACGATCACTAAAGAGGAAGCCAGTGCGCCTGGCTGGATCAACGCAATCCGACGTCGAGCAAAGTCTTCAACTACTACCACCGCAAGCCAGCCAGTGCCCGCATTGGCGCTCTGCGAACCAGAGCTGTGACGAGGGTTGCAGCCGCCAGCCGACTGCCCCCCCTCCCAACGGATCACCGCCGTGTCATCGTTCGCCCCGGAGGTGGCCTGGATGTACGTAGGTGCAACAAGCTTAAGTTCTTGCAAGCTCTACTACTCACTGCATGACTCCCACCAACGGTGGCAGAGGAAGATATCGTTTGCACTAACGACAGACACAATATCTTTCGTGATCAGCACACGGAACCTACAAACGGCCGAAGCGAACGCCAAAGTACGAGGAATTGTTCTTATGGAGCGAGAACGTCTAGTATCCGCCTACGTCGCGGCGTCTAGCACCACCAGTCAAGGCGTAGTCCGAGTGGTCAACGCTGATCTTCCAGACACAGACATACAACGCCTGTTCGTCTCATCACATAACCCCACGTTAATGGGGGTACATTGAATCAAGGATACAACCACCGTCATCTTTTTCTTCGATGGACTTAAAGTCCCCAACTATGTGCGCTGCGGCATGCTCCTGCTGAGTTGCACGCTCTACAAGTGACAGATTGACACCTGTCGCAACTGCGGCCGCGTCGGGCATCGACAAGACGTCTGGCCTACCCCATCTGAGAAAGTCTGTGAACACTGTGATATCAAACCAACCGGACCTGATCATGAGCGTGTGACACCCGAGTGCGCATTGTGCGGCCAGGCCCCCATTACGGGCGATCGCACATTGCAAAATCATGGCTAACAAGTACCTTACGTCGTTCGACGTTGACGCCGCCGCAGACGCCGGCGTAACAACAACCAACAGACCCAAGGAGACTCGACCACGCAACAGCCGGCGCCCAAGCAACCATCCCTGACTCCACCTACGAAGCACCTGCCTAGCACCACCAAGAACCCGACTGCAACGCCTACTCGGCGGACCGAGTCACCGGTAAAGGTGAGACTCGCAATTACGCATGGTCGGGTAACCTGCCACAGCATGAAAACAATGAGATTTGTGAGCTCAAACTTGAGCCAGCGTTGCTGCGCAAACAAAACGAAGCATTCAAAGCACTCATTAGAAACATGCAGCCGCCGAGTGAAGGTGCTGCCGAGACGCCGACGCCCGCCGCTCCGGCCGTTGAACCCGCTTCCACTAACTCGTCAAGCGCTAATCACGCTGCGAAGCGTCGCGCGGACGAGGATCCCTCGGACGAGCTCGTTACTATGTCTAATTTTAAGGAGGCACTTGTCCAACTAAGCGCAGACATTGCAGCACACCGCGTTGCCGATATGACCCACACACCCTCTAGCTCACCGAACTTCACGCGCGGTTACAAATACTAGAAGAACAGCACGTGGCGGGTCGCGCGACAAACTCTATGAAGTAATCATCGCTAACACAAGCAATCGTGTAATTTGGCAGTGGAATTGCTTTAGCTTTCCCAAGCGGAAGACAGCCTTGCAACAATTCCTTCAATCTAGTGCCAATCGAAGCGTGGAAGCTTGGGAAAGTTGGTAGGACATAACTGAATGCAGGAACAGCGCAACCTAGAAGTTGTTACTTCGTAACTACGGAAGCGAAAAAACAAGGACAGAAAAGAGCGCTGACTTTCAACAAAGATTTAATATCAGAGTGGTGTACATATATAGGCGAAAAATGAGAAAATTGGGCATGCCTAGAAGGGTGCAGGAACACCAACTGCAATACAATGTAAGCAACACTCTTGTCTCTTGTTGAATGGGCTGAAAACAAATATATATGTAACTTAAAAAAGATCGAGATACGCAATCTCTTTTTGTAACAACGCAA
Organism: Rhipicephalus annulatus; assembly: GCA_013436015.1. NCBI lineage: Eukaryota > Metazoa > Arthropoda > Arachnida > Ixodida > Ixodidae > Rhipicephalus > Rhipicephalus annulatus. Next base: position 188,583 of record WOVY01010474.1, on the reverse strand, counting down.
CGGTTGGGCAACTTACACATTTACCGTCAAACTTGTTTATTTGACAAGCTTCAATTATCTCACGCGTGGCCTGCGAGTTCTGCTTGCTTAACACCTCGCAACGCTCAAAAACTGGCACGCAGCCGCAGTCTCGGCAGCGGATTCCGAGGTGTCCTTGAACTACGTTGTGTACATTGTTATTGTGCTCTCTTAAATGGTCATTAAGGCACCTTCCGGTTTGCCCTATGTATACCATTCCGCACGAAAGCGGAATGAGATATACGACACCAATAACACAAGGTACAAAGTGCGTTCTGTTTTTCACAGTACATCTTCTCTAATAGCAGCTGGATTATTCACCAGCTTACAAAGCTTTTCAAGATTTCTGGGGCGGAAAAAACAACAGTGACACCAGCGCGTTTACCACTTTTTTTCAGCCGATCGAGACACGTTATGCAGATATGGAACTGCAACACATTTCATAGGAATAGATGCGCGTTGAGGCTGAGATCGCCCTCCTTGAGTTTTTATTGGCTTTAAAAATTTTTCTGCAACAGCAGAAATCAGGGCGCTCGAGCGCTGGTTACTGAGGTCTCACATTCATCACATTCATCTTCGAGTGGTTCTCCCCGGGCGTGAGGTTTCGCATTCCACGCCGTGGAGAACCACTCGAAGGCTGAGGACGTCACTTGTTTCTTTAGAGACCCGCTGCTAACTTTTATTAAAATTTACAAACACTACCAGTTGGAGCGTCGAAAATACCCACTCCCGCACCCACACTTAACAAGACTTCAGTCCATAACTCTACGACTCTTACAGATGGAAACATATGCATCACCTCTAACTTGCTGTAAATACATAGATGACATAGATCCACGGTGCCCGCGCTGGGCTCATCCGAAATGTACTCTCCAACACTTGCTGTGGCGATGCCCTCCGTGGCGCGAGAGCAGCGAATCTCCCTCTACGGAGGCGGACTGAACCTGTCTCCTCACAAGCCACGACAAAGGAGACCAGCTTAGGGCCATCCAGAGGACCCTTTAAACACAGCAGTATCCAGGCTAACTTGAGTTCCACCGATTGCGGGGCTAAGGCCTTTGCATATGTCAGAGATTTTCTCTCAAAACGCCAGACACTTCTTCGGATCGAGGACGAGGAATATGGCCCATGCATTATGGGAACACGGGGTACCCCAAAGGGAGCAGTGTTATCACCGCTCCTTTTCAACCTTGCTATGATGCGTCTTCCAAGCGAGTTGGCCAGAGTGGAAGGCACACAACACGCAGTATATGCCGATGATATCACAATCTGGACCACTGAAGGGAGCCTTGGTGAAATGCAGGAACGCCTTCAGCAGGCCGCATCCATAGTCGAGGCGTATGCCAACGATTGTGGACTCCAATGTGCTCCAAACAAATCAGAGCTTCTGCACGTTAGAGCGAAGCCAAGAGATAAGTCATCATCATCATCATCATCATCATCATCATCATCATCAGCCTGACTACGTCAACTGCAGGACAAAGGCCTCTCCCATGTTCCGCCAGTTAACCCGGTCCTGTGCTTGCTGCTGCCAATTTATACCCGCAAACTTCTTAATCTCGTCTGCCCACCTAACCTTCTGTCTCCCCCTAACCCGCTTCCCTTCTCTGGGAATCCAGTTAGTTAACCTTAATGACCAGCGGTTATCCTGTCTACGCGCTACATGCCCGGCCCATGTCCATTTCCTCTTCTTTATGTCAACTTTGGTATCCTCAACCCCTGTTTGTCCCCTAATCCACTCTGCTCTCTTCTTGTCTCTTAAGGTTACACCTACCATTTTTCTTTCCTTTGCTCGCTGCGTCGTCCTCAATTTAAGCTGAACCCTCTTTGTAAGTCTCCAGGTTTCTGCTCCGTAGCTAAGTAATGGCAAGATACAGCTGTTATATAACTTCCTCTTGAGGGACAGTGGCAATCTACCTGTCATAATTTCAGAGTGCTTGCCGAATGTGCTCCATCCCATTCTTATTCTTCTAGTTACTTCAATCTTGTGGTTAGGCTCTGCGGTTATTACCTGCCCTAAGTAGACATAGTCTTTTACAATTTCAAGTGCACCATTACCTATCGCAAAGCGCTGCTCCTTTCCGAGGTTGTTGTACATTACTTTCGTTTTCTGCAGATTAATTTTAAGACCCACCTTTCTGCTCTCCTTGTCTAACTCCGTAATCATGAGTTGCAATTCGTCCCCTGAGTTACTCAGCAATGCAATGTCATCGGCGAAGCACAGGTTACTAAGGTACTCTCCATTAACACTTATCCCTAACTGTTCCCATTCTAGGCTTCCGAAAACCTCCTGTAAGCACGCGGTGAATAGCATTGGGGAGATTGTGTCCCCCTGCCTTACACCCTTCTTGATTGGTATTCTCTTGCTTTCTTTATGAAGCACTATGGTAGCAGTTGATCCCCTGCAGATTTCTTCCAGAATGTTTATATATACTTCATCTACGCCCTGATTCCGCAGTGTCTGCATGACGGCTGATATTTCTACTGAATCAAATGCCTTCTCGTAATCTATGAAGGCTATGTATAGTGGCTGAGCATTTCTCTATTACCTGATTGATAGTATGAATGTGGTCAATTGTTGAGTAGCCTGTTCGAAATCCTGCTTGTTCCTTTGGTTAATTGAATTCTAATGTTTTCTTTACTCTGTTAGCAATTACCTTTGTAAATAGCTTGTATACTACAGAGAGCAAGCTGATCGGCCTGTAATTCTTCAAGTCCTTGTCATCTCCTTTCTTATGTATTAAGATGATGTTAGCGTTCTTCCAAGACTCTGGTACCCTTACCGTCAGGAGACACCTCGTAAACAGAGTGGCTAGTTTTTCTAACACAATCTGTCCTCCATTTTTCAGCAGATCTGATGTTACCTGATCCTCACCAGCAGCTTTGCCTCTTTGCATGCTCTTCAAAGCTTTTCTGACTTCTTCTATCATTACTTGTGGGGTGTCATCTGGGTTACTGCTGGTTCTTATAGTATTAAGGTCGTGGTTGTCTCAGCTACTGTACTGATCCCTGTAAAACTCCTCCGCTATTTTAACTATCCTATTCATATTGGTAGTTATTTTGCCTTCTTTGTCCCTTAGTGCATACATCCGACTTTTGCCTATCCCAAGTTTCCTCTTCACTGCTTTGACGCTTCCTCCGTTTTTCAGAACGTGTTCAATTCTCTCCATCTTATACCTTCTTACATCGCATACTTTACACCTATTAATCAACTTTGAAAGCTAAGAGATAAGTCAGCCATAGACATCTCCAAGTCTGTTGTTCCCATCAGAGAGTTGGAGCAGCTCCGGATTCTGGGCCTGTCCATTCACCACAGACTCAGACCGGACTCCACTATAGCGAAACTCAAGAGAATAGGCGAACAGGTAGGGCGCATGATCCACCGCGTTTCCAACAAGCGGTGTGGTCCGCGGGGCAGGGACGCCTTTGGTCTCGCCCATGCCTTCGTGACTAGCCGGATCCTCTACGCCGTCCCATACCTTCGCACTAACAAGCAAGAAGACGAAAGAAAAGATGCCACCATTCGTAAGGCTACTAAACGAGCTCTGGATTTCCCGGTCGCCACATCCAACGCCAAACTGAGGGCGTTAGTGTGCTCAACTCCTACCAGGAGTTGCGGGAGGCTCACCTTATGAATCAATATACGCGGCTCGTGCAGACGGCTCCCGGGCGCCGCCTGCTGAACCGCTTTTATATACAGCACACTTGCACTGCAGAGGAGGCGGAGCCTATTCCGGAACTGTGGCGGCATATGCTCTCGGCCTCTCCACTCCCCAACAACACGACTAAGCACACGCACGAAAGCAGAAGACAGGCGTGTGCTCGGACGCTTGAGAGGCAACACGGCTCCTGACCTGGATTATTCTACGTAGATATAGCAGGGCCTTCGCCCACGGGATTTTACACGGCCTGTGTAGTTCACCGGGAAAAGCATGTCAATGTGCTTTCGTTCCGAGTGCAAAATCCAGAGCGCGCTGAGGAAGTCGCGATAGCGCTTGCTGCTGCGGACTCCAACTCGAAAGTTATCATCACGGACTCTCGGAAAGCACGTGCTCATTACTTGTTAGGAGAGATATCCCGCCTAGCCAGCCAAATTCTAAAACGGGCTCTCGCTGATCCAGCCCCGAAACGCATTGTATGGGCTCCTGGCCATCAGGGCTTTCGAGGTAATGAGGCCGCTGACGCGGCCGCCCGAGCGCTTACCCACCGGGCTCCTCACCTTGGCTCTTATGACTCGGAGACCAATACACCGCTGCTGCGGTTCAAAGAAATTCTGACCTATTATCGCGAAACTCACCGCCTTTAACCGGCTCCTGCAAAGCGGCTGAGTAAGGCGGAAGAGCGAACTATAAGGTGCCTGCAGACAGGTACTCTACTCTGTCCTGCAATCCTAAAACATTTCGATGCGAACACAGATTGGCGGTGCCCACGCTGTGGGGAGACGTGTGATATCTTCCACATGGTATGGGCATGTCCGAAAAATCCCCACCTACCCCCTTCTCGAGAGGCATGGGAGACTGCCCTCCTATACTGCTCATCACTAGAGTTTCAACGGGCTCTGGTGAGACGAGCGCGAGTAGGGGCCTCGTCATGCGGTGTCCCGGACTAAGGACGCCGACCATGTAGCGGGGTCATGCTTTGGCCCGTACCTCTCTCTTTTATAATAAATGTTTTTCATCATCATCATCCAGAGGGCCTACGACACAGCCGTGGAGTTTAACCTCCCCGTTCCGTCGTGGGAGTGGCCCACCGGTGTCACTCTCTAGAGGGGATTGAGCGCCGCCTCTAGATATTAATAAAGTTCGCTGCCTGCCTGCCTGTCTGCCTGCCATCGAACCCGACTTCATAACAGTGGTGGTAGCGGTGAATGCGATCAAAACCTCACATTTATAACAAAAGGAAGTTGGTAATGATTTAACACGCATAACTGCTCGTAGTCTAAGGCATGCCACCCATTACTCAGAATGCAGCTATATGCAAAATCTTGACTGACACAAGCCTCTTTTAACTTTACTGATTACATTATAGCAATGCACAATTGACAGGTGACTGACATTCATTCCTTCTGAATTCTTTTTAGTTGTCGCAATGACAAGCGGCGGCAGGGCCGGTGGTCGTGCCTCTTTCGGGTGACGCCCACCGTTCAGATGAGAAGGGTTGCCTATGCGGCTCAGTCGGAGTGAACACCTTCCAGTGCGTGCTCCGCCTCCTCGACTACATCTCTACCATCACGTGCCTCTTCACTGGTCAATCCCTCCGCCGCGAGCGAATATTTATTTGCGTATGCATTTCATTCGGGCTACGTCAGGCATATGGCGTTGTCCGCGGCATCTGCGTCACCTCTCTCACACCCTTTCCCAAAGCAACAGCTGCGGGCACCTGCACTTATCCTCGCCTCTAGCAACCAGAGCATGTGATGTGATGGAGTGTAGGAGAGGAGTGGTGCAGTGCTGCGGTGCTCCTTCTCTTGCCATTCGCTCACTCTCCTCCCTGTGACCCACTTTCCCACTCGCTCGTGCCTCACTCTTGACCGTTCGTTCGTTGCGTGCCTCTCAAGAACATCTGAAATTGTGTGCTCGAGACGCCGCTGTGAAAGGCCAACGCCGAGCCAAGAACGGACCCCGTTGGAGTCAAGTTTGACCAAGTGGGCTCGCTTTTCAATTTTTTACAGCCGAAGTTCAGCCGGCCACGAGGCGACGCTATTACACCTATGGCGACGCCGAGGCCTGGTGACCTGGAACGCCAACGGCGTTGCACCGGCTACCCGAGGTAAATTGGTAGCCACCGCGTCTCACTTGCAAGGTTACAATCCCAAAGGCATGACCTGGACTACAGTTTAATCCTCTCAAGACGGTAACTCCGCTGTTCCAAGTTTTCGACACTAATCGCTCAATGAAGCGGTCGAGCATCGGGCGCCCGTTCAAGCAAAGAGAGCGACGTCGAACGCCATCCCGGGCTTCATAACGCCGGCTGGCAAGACGCAGCCTCCATTATTGTGTGCTGCATGAGGCAAATGCAAGGATATTACGAACTGCAGGCCTCGCCGATTCCCGAAACCGGGCCCAGGCGAATTCGTAATTGTGCCCAAGCTATGCGAAATTGTTTCGCTGCACCAAGTCTTTTCGGAGAGCCACTACGAATAAGCCTTTGCGGTCTACCTCGGACGTGAGTTGGCAAAGTCAATCATGGTTGTGCCGTCTCGTGAAAAAACATCGCGTTGATCCACACGCCAAACGCAGCAGCGGCAAAGAGGCTTCTCGGTAAATTTTAGGTCAACAGTGAGGGTGGGGTAATCGCGCTCCATGGATACCTCCGACAAGACGGCGGCGATGTGTGGCATGGTGCCGTCGTCGTGAGCAACTCGGACACCACTGAATTTCTTCGAGAGCAGGTGCAATGAAGAACGGGTAGCATCGTCGAGGGGAGTAAATTCGGATCCTCTAACGAGGCTGGGGTCAGCTCTGCTGGGAAGGTGACACCATGTTTTGTTCATAATGAGAACGTAATGGTTCCGGTGCGAAAATACTACCAGACTATTGTTCTGCGGCCTGTGTTGGTCTGTCGGTCATCGAGCGAATGCAAGTTCCAACACGCAGCCTAACTACGTGTGGAGTTTGCAAACAAAAAGCTCCTTTTGTGGAGGGTATGAGGGCCCCTCACGAGTGTATTCCGTGGTGCTCAGTACGTGGTGGTGAATATGCAAGAAACTTGCGAGAGTGTACGGCAAAATTGACTACCCAGATAGTGATCGCCCTGAAGGTCGGGATGAAAAAGAAATAGACAGCCAAGAAAAAGAGCCGCCATCTTGGCCTCCCCGGTGAGCCAACACTGCGAAGCCGGCACCATCTGCTAGCAACGATGGCAAGTGGCCACCGATTCAGCCACCACCACAGGGTACAATGGAAGTCTGGCAACGATGCCACCACGTGGCGGGGCCAGGAAGTGAGCCAACGTTGCACTACACGGAATGCAGGTGAGCGGTACAGGCAAGGCCACCTCCCTGCCCCCCTCACCTGACAGGCAGTGCCGAGCAAACCAAGATAGCAGCTCTCGAGGGCAAAATTGAGATGTTCCAAAAATTGCGCTTCTAGAATCCAAATGGACACATCTAACCAATGCCTCCTCACCCGCACCTGAGGCTATGGAGCGTGAGCCCACAGACCAGACGGCAGTCCTGAGCGTGCGAGCTCCACCTGAGGCTCGTCTAGAAGACCGCATGGATGCGCGTCTTAATGCTTTAGAAGATCAAACTTCCGTGGCAATGACTTATGCTGTCGCGAACATAACGGTAACGATTCCCACAATATTCACCCAGCACTTGGCACAGTCATTGATTAGCGTCCGACAAACCGTCGTTCTGAATGAAGACTTGTCTGGCCGCTATCTAAAAACCTCGCGTCGCACCATAAAAATTGATGTGGATGACGATGACAGCTGCTCGCTTACAAAAATTGAGGATGCCACCCTCGCCGCTTTTGCTGGCTCCGCAGCTGCGTTGCTATCAGCGCTTTTTAACTTCAAAGACCATGACGGCAACGCTCAAGTTGAATACTTTTCATGGTACGATTTGGCCAACCAATTTAAATTACTCATCGGAACGGCCGAGATTCTGTTCCTGTGGCAAGGGGCTCACCTCCGGCTTTTTCTATCGAATCTCGCTTCACTTCCCGTGGTGGGTGCCCTCCACGAGCCAGGGAGTGGTGCTTTTATTCCAAATTATTCCACGTTCCAGCAGGACCCCTCTTTCTGTATATTCGTGCACAAAAATTATGCAGCTAACCGAGTAAGTTTGGACTTCAACACTATATATTCCTATGCATTGGTCAAACTTCTCTCGCTTAAAAATGTGAGACACCAATAGGCACACACAACATATACTTTTCTCCAAAGCATAAAGATGTTTCTTTCACAACAATCCTCAGTCGCACCCTGAAGGCTGTAGGCAGGGATCCCCTTGTAATTGTGGGTGATTTCATCGCTCACAGCCCAGTCTGGGGGTACGTGCGTGATGAGAAGCGTGGGCGCAAGCTGGCGGAACGTGACTGTACACTGGGCCTCACTCTTCACAATCACCCTGCACATACCACTCGAGTGGGTAACTCCATGGCTCTGGACACGTGTCCAGACCCTACCTTCACAAAAAACTGGACACTCAAACTGGTCCAACACCGAGAAAACTCTCGGCAGTGATCACTGCATACTCAACACAATTATAACAACCACTTCATTGACAAGACCCCATGGCCAAGCCCACCTACCTGACTGGACAATGTTCCGGAAGAACTACACCAATCTAGCCCTACTCATGAACTAGGTCAGCATGCGTGGTCACAAGGATTGGTTACACACCTTCGTTCGACAAAAACTTAAGTTCAACTCTCAGAGGCTAGGCGAGGAGTGGAAAATCATCTTCTTCACCTCTTGGTGGTGCGGCACAGCCTTGCGCGCAGATGGCGCCACCCAACACACGGTCCCAAGCTCCAAATTCGCGTTGCCAAGCTCAACCAGTGAGCGGCTGAGTACGCGGCCTAGCTCGCCGACTCGAATTGGGTGAACTGATGCTGCACGGCTGCTAAACAAATGTTGAGCCGGAACACTTGGCCTCTCTTTCGCGCCTTGACTGATTCAACGCAAACCAGAGCCAAGGCACGAAAACATCTCCAACGGGCTATCCATGCCACACTTCAAAAATAGCAGGCAAACTCCGCGATTAATACCTCTCTGTTGAACGTGACATTCAAGGGCCCATGTACTCTTAACCGAGAACGCAGAGCTGGTTCAACCGTTCTGGCTCCATGGCCTGAAGGTGGCCCTGAGTAAAATGAAGAAAGAAACAGCTCCAGGGAGAAACAAAGTAACAGTGAAATCCTTGCCAATCTTCCTGACACGACCTACGACGCACTCCTCCCACACATAAATACTAACTGGCTTCGTGGAACACCTCTCCAAATTGAGTGAAAGAATGCCCTGGTCACTGTTATTACAAATGCTGGCAAAGCCATAAGCACGGATAACCTTCGCCCAATCCTTTCACGGGTTGCGCGGAAAAGCTGATGGAGACTGTGGTGCGACATCGGCTATACGAGTTTTTGGAGAACCAACACGTATTTGGAGACACAATGTTATGGTTCTGTCCGCACCGGTCCGCACAGCATGGCTTGCTTCAGTTATACTGCCAAATTCTAAATCTCGTCGACTGCCCTCTCAGTGACAAAGTAGTACTAATCGTCGACTTGAATGGAGCTTTTGTTGATGTCACATATTACGTCAGTCTGACGTGTTTTTTAAAAACTAACTGTGGACATAAACACGTTTTGTTACATTAGACAATTCGTCTCTGACCGACAGTTACATATGCGAATACACAATGAATAACATGGCCCCTACTAATTAAGAACGAAAGGTACCCCAACAGGGTGCGTTCCTCTCACCCCTACTGTTCATTCTGGCTATGATGAACCTACCAGCTCCGCTGGAGAATGTTGAAGGCATACAACACTCCCTTTATGCCGACGACATTACCATATGGGCTAAAGACGAATCGGTAGAAGACATAGAAGATAACCTGAAGTAAGCGGCGGAGATAGTGGACGCGTGGAGATAGTCCCCACCTAACTGCACTACCAAGATTGAACTGTCCTTGCAAAGCGGACCCACCTTAGAACTCGATGAGATTAGAGTACCGAGTCTGTTTATTCACAAACGTCGCCGAGTCGATAAAATACTGACAAAAGCGCGTAAGGTTGGGACCAGGTGAGCAATATGATCCACCGGGTTTGCAACAAGCACAAGGGTTACGTTGCAGAGACGCCTTGTGGCTGGAACATGCATTCGTAAGCAGTCGAGTCCTCTACTCGGCTGTTTACCTCCACGAGCGCTAGTTCGACGAGAACGCCATTGAGGTGATTCTCAGGAGGATGTATAAGCGTGTTCTCGATCTCCCAGTAACCACGTGCAACAAGCGCCTAATGGGCCTGAGGATGGTAAGAACTTGCGCAGAGCTCGGAAGGCACGCTTGACTAATCATTACACAAGACTTTCAACGACTCCATTGGGTCGCCACCCATTAGCCTGACCACACATCCACCACGCAACAGCGATGGAGGAGAGCATACAAATTTTAGATGTCTAGCGATACGCCCTGCATGTGCTTGATTTTCCAACCAACATGACACGTGAAGACCACAGTGGCAGGTGCCTTGCACTGGTGGAGGCACTAGCTTACCACTATGGGAACATGCACAGCGTCTTTTACGTGGACGTCTCCGACCCTCACCATAGGGTTTAGTAAACCGCTTCAGTCGTCCACCAAAATGTCATGGTGAATGGCCTAGGCCTAACATTCACAACAAAGGGCATATAATATGCGGAAGTCGCCATCGCGCTATCTGCCGCAGACCTGAACTCGCGCGTCATCGTTACAAACTCGAAAGGGGACTGCAAAAGTATGCAACGTGGGTGTGTCCCACACGTGGCGCACCGCATTTTACAAAACAGCAATTACGTCGGGGCCCCCGCGTCCCGAAGGATTATATGGGCTCCCCCTCACGCGGGCCTCGAAGGCAATGAAATGGCTGACGCCACCACCCAGGCGCTCACTCTCCGAGTAAGGCCTTCTGACCCTTCCTAAATGAATCTCGAACCTAACACGGCCTTAACTTTTTGAGAAAACGCTCAATTCTACTGATTCGGCCGTTCAATTTGTCTTAAACCTTGTAAGGACCTCACAAAGGCGATGAAGCATTTACTCCTTCGCCTTTACACCAATAGGCTGCTGTGCCCAGCAGTTTTTGCAGTTTTTGAATATCTCTATCCTGCCTGTAAGAAAAATGCCCCCAGTGTGCGTAGAAATCTTCGGACATCTTCCAAATGATGTGTACATGCCAGTCAGCCCCTCGCCTCACTCCATAACGGAATCCCACCCGGGAAAACTTGGAGGCAGCCCTGATCGGCGCCTCCGACGTGGCGAGCCAGAAGGCCCTGGTCTAACAAAACTGAGTCACGTTGGACGCCAATGAACTTCTGCAATGAGGAGCCTATCTAGCGTTTATGAGGGATGGCTCCCACAAGGCCCCCTCATACATACTCCTTGTATATATATTGAATGAGGTTTTTAAATGCGAAGCATTCGCGAAATTCGGCGAGTTCGAGTCTATCTATCTATCTATCTATCTATCTATCTATCTATCTATCTATCTATCTATCTATCTATCTATCTATCTATCTATCTATCTATCTATCTATCTATCTATATATCTATCTATCTATCTATATATCTATCTATCTATCTATCTATCTATCTATCTATCTATCTATCTATCTATCTATCTGTCTGTCTGTCTGTCTGTCTGTCTGTCTGTCTGTCTGTCTGTCTGTCTGTCTGTCTGTCTGTCTGTCTGTCTGTCTGTCTGTCTGTCTGTCTAGCCACTTACGTATGGGTGCTCTCGTGGTCACCCCTTAACTTAGCGTTAAGCAAAATTGGCTTAGGAGGGTAAGATGGTTTGACGAACATGACGCGCTGGTCAAGACGTGAATAATCTCCCAATCCAGTCACGTACATCGTCAAACACTTCCCACCATGCAGCGGCACGTACCCACTGGTGGGTATGTCCCACTGGTATGCGGGTATGTGCCACAGGTGATTGACATTTAGTATTTACCTAGGAACGACGAGAACACGAATGGGCAATTTTAACGTGTAAGCGTGAAGAAATACACGACATCGGTAGCGTCGACCCAATGATGAAATATTTCCACGAACGAAATACCAGAGACGGCCATGAATCGTCGTCTGGGTCACAACTGGACCAGGAAGCAATGTTCTCTTCTTTCCCTTTCCAAGCCATTTCACGCTACGCTTGATGGCTTATACCCATTTATCTGTGCTATTTTTCTCTATCCTTCAAAAAGCATCGTCTCGATGCTGGTGTTTAGCGTTGAAAAAAATGAGAAAGAGAAAACGCTACTATGGATTACAATAACTGCGTGGTGAGGCAAAAAAAAAGAGCGAGGATCACAAAAGTACTCAATAAATAAAAGAGTTCGCACACAAGACACATCAAAAAGAAAGAAAAGTGACAAAAAATATGCAATAACTGCATGATAAGTCAATCCACGTTCGATTGATGACGCGACAATTATGGCTTGAGCTTTGACACATACACCACATCACTTTGTGATAATCGACAGGAACGTCTTGATGTGCCCTCAGGGAGAACTCTGTATTTAACGTCGCTGACTGGGCGTAGAGCTTTGTGCGGGCCGAAGTAGCGCCACGGCAACTTTTCTTAGAGACCATGCTATCGAATGGGGGTCCACACCCAAACTTTATCGCCTGGTTGGAAGGTAACTTCTCGGTGTGTAAGGTTGTAGCGGCGTGAGTCGGCAGTTTGGCGAGCCTGAATACGCAGTTAGGCGAGTTGACGGGCCTCCTCGGCGGGTTGAGTGAACAACGCAGCGTCCGCGTTGAACATGTCCAGGTTGTTGGGAAAGGAGCATTGCGTCGAGCATTGTAGTGATCTCTAGACCATGAACTAAGCAAAATGGGGTGAAGCCTGTACTCTCTTGAACTGCTGTATTGTAAGCAAAAGTTACTTAGGGAGTATATCGTCCCAGTTCTTGTGATCAACGGCCCCATTCATTGACAGCATATCTTCGATGGTCTTGTTCAACCGTTCAGTGAGTCCGTTTGTTTGGCGGTGATAACCCGTGGTTTTCCGATGTTCTGTACCACTTAGTCTCAGCACTTCTTGAAGCATCTCTGCGTTGGAAGCTGTCCCACAATCAGCAAATAACACAGCTGGTGCTCCGTGACAAAGAACGATGCTGATGACCAAAAACTGGGTAATTTTGGCTGCGGTATCTTTAGACAGGACCTTTGTTTTGGATGAACGTGTTAAATAATCGGTGGTAACCACAATCTAGTGATTTCTAGACGAAGACGTGAAAAACAATTGGAGCAAGTCAAGGCCAATTTGATTGAATGGTGTTTTCGGTGTGGCGATAGGCTGTAGTAGGCCTGCTGGTAAAACAGGTGGAGTCTTACAGCGCTGGCAGTCCCGGAATGTGTGGACGTACTGCTTGACTGTCTTCACGAGGCGTGGTCAGTAGTAAAGCAGCGAATTCTTTCCAAAGTGCGCGTGTAGCCAAGGTGTCCGGATGTAGGTTTGTCGTGACAAGCATGTAAAATATTGTCACGAAGTAAAGGTGGCGCAACTATTAGGTAAGTACCTTGAGCATGATCGAAATTCGTCTCATAGAGGACTCCATCCCTGATGCAAAACGATGCCAGCGAACCTGCGATGTTTCGATGTAGACTGCTTTTTCGGCATGACGTAGTCAATCAGCGGGCTTAGCCCCATGTCGTTGCGTTGTTGTTAAGCCAAGTGGGTTGCTATACAGATAAAAGGAATGTAACGTCCTCTTCAACGTCCGCATTTGTACTTTCGATTAGCGCACGTGAGAGACAGCCAGCATCGGTGTGTTTGCGTCCTCACTTGTGAATGACTGTAACGTCAAATTCTTGCAGCCGAAGGCTCCACCGTGCTAGATGACCGGAAGGACCTTCGAGGTTGGCGAGCCAGCATAAATAATGGTGGTCGCTAACTACCCTGAATGGGCGACCGTATAAATAAGGCCAAAACTTTGTTATATCCCAAACAATGGCTAAGCATTCTTTTTCTGTTCCAGAGTAGTATTTCTCTGCGGGCGACAATATTGGACTTGCGTAGGCAATCAAGCGCTCTACGCCATTTTGTCATTGAACCAATACAGCTCCAAGTCCACCGTTGCTGGCATCCGTGTGTAGCTCTGTGGCAGCGTTGTCTTCAAAGTGACCGAGTACAGGTGGGGCTTGGAGATGGCTTCGTAGCCTGTCAAAGGCGTGACGCTGATCCTGACCCCAAACAAATGGTGCGCAATCTTTTGTAAGTTCACTTAGAGGTTCAGCGATTTTAATAAAGCCTTAGACGAAGCGTCTGTAATATGCGCACAGTCCTAGAAAACGGTGGAGATCACGCTTGTTCGTTGGGACAGGAAATGCGCCAACAGCTTTCGTTTTCTCAGGATCTGGGTGTATACCGGCGTGGCTGACAACATGACCAAGAAACTTCAGTTCCCCGAAAGCTAAGTGGCCTTTCTGAGAATTGAAAGAAAGTCCAGCTGTTCGAATCGCCTGGAGAACTGTCTGTAAGCGCTGGATGTGCTGCTCAAACGTGTCCGAGAAGACGACCACGTCGTCAAGATAGATAAGACACGATTGCCATTTTAGCTCAGAAAAATACCATGTCCATCATTGTTTGAAAAGTAGCTGGCGCCGAGCATAAGCCGAAGGGAAGGACCTTGAACTCGTAGAGTTCGTCAGGAGTAATGAAGGCGGTTTTTGCGTGGTCGCACTCATCAACAGAAATTAGCCAAGAGCTGCTGCGTATACCCATGAAAGAAAAGTAACGAGCGTCGTGAATGCAGTCCACCGAGTCATCTATTCCTGGTGAAGGATACACATCTTTCTTCTTCATCCTATTCAATTTTCGATAGTCGACGGAAAATCGCAGGTACCATCTTTTTTCTTCACTAACACAACAAGAGACGCCCAGGGACTGGTCGATGGATGGATGACATCGTCCTTGAGCATCTGCTGGACCTGTTGGTGTATAGCAACTTGATCTTTTTCCGAGACTCTGTAGGCGTGTTGTCGAATGGGTCTCTCGGTAGGCTCGTTGATGATACGATGCATGGCAAGCGGTGTTTGGTTCACTTTCGAAGTTGTAGCGAAGCTGTTCCGAAGCGAGTCGAGTAGCTTCAATAGACGTTCCCGTTGTGCGGATGGCTGAACCTGGTTTACGTCGAGAATGCTTGCGAATGTCATGGCGGAGTGGTCACATGACGAAAGGGCCGATATCGCTGAGGGACCAGGAGCGTCAGCAATATCCTCAAGGTATGCGATCACAGTGTTTTTAGTAAGATGGCGATACTACTCGCTGAAATTCGTGTCTGATAGGCAAGCCTGCTTCCTGCTGGGCTGAACAATACCTTTGGCAACGCGAATTTGTTCTGCAAAAAGTAGGCGCAGATTTACTTCCGCAATTACAGCATCGGAGACGTCTTGGTCACAATCAACGCTAATAAAGAGGCTGCTGCGGGGAGGCAAAGTAACACATTCAGAGGATAATCGTAAGGCAGCCTTCGATAAGTGAGTGTTCTCAGGTAGGGGATAAAACGGGTCCCCGAACGACAACTACAAGTGTCGTAGGTAAATAATTGCGCCGTATTCGCGAAGAAAGTCCAGTCTCAGAATGAGTAGACGGGAGCACACAGGTAATACGAGGAAAGAGCATGTGAACCTAGAAGCACGAACTCGAACACGGGCTGTGCACATTCCAGTCGGCGTGACGAGGTGGCCCCCGGCCGTACGCAGTGGGGGTCCTTGCCATGGGGTAGTTACTTTTCTCAGTTTGGAAGCCAGGGCGCTGCTCAAAACCGAATAATCGGCTCCGGTGTTGATGAGGACAGTGATGACGTGATTTTTGACGTGTGCGGTGATGTCGGCAGAAACAGTCTAATGATAGTCTCATGACAGCACCTGGCATTCTTTCACTTCTATTAGACTCCTTACGGAAACGCCATACATGGCCCAATATAGGTTATATGTGGCCGCATATAAGCATACATGTCTGCATATGTGGCCACATATAAGCATATACGTCAGCATATGTGGCTTCTATTTACCATTGTGGATATATATCTGGCGGAGTCGGTTCAGGTATAGGGTTAAATACAGCCATGTATGACGCGGTTGGACCAAATAAGGATCGAATCCAGCCTCAATAAGGCACGGCCACACCATATATAACAAATCAAGTGGATGCTCATATGTGGAAGTGCTCTCTTACTTGGGATGAACCACGTATATATTTAGCACCACGATCACATTTTTATGAGGAATATATATATATATAACAATTTGTACACAAAGCTGACCTGCTTATTTTTTACAACAATAGGAGTAATAATTATATATGTTGTTTCTGCCATGCAAACAAAACGAAATTTCAAATCAGCTTTGTGTACGTGATAGTTGCAACTCAGTTGAATGCGTATATGCATGCATTCGTGTAATTTAATTCGTACATTTTTCACGGCATTTAGGTTTGAAACAATAAGTTGCAATTATTACGACGTAAATAATGTATACGAGAGCAGACATGTTTTACGAGGAAGGAATCATGTCAGGTCACAAAACGTATTAAAGCTTCCGTACCTCGCTATTATTATAAAGCAATCCTATATAGTATTATGTTAAAACAAAGTGCATGCAACTTATATTGTTCACAATAATGCATTGTTTGGAGTGGCAGAAAGAAATAGTAATTTCAATGCACTTTTCGCTTCAACATCGGTGGATAAAATTTCTGAATATTTGAAGGTTTTGATGGCTATATGCTCCCTTCATATAACAAGATTTCAATTATTCCTGTTGACACCTCATCTTCCACTGCTTTCAGCAGCAATTCACTATAATTGCATGCGCAGTACTATGTTTAAGGGAGATTTTTCAAAAACAAAAAATTATCTTACGCTAATACAACTTGCAGGCACTATTATGATTACATTCAAGATGGAAGTTGTACTAATTTATTGCAAAAATACATCTTGCGTTTTCTTTGGCTACGTATAATGTTCCTGGCTGTGCAATTAGTAAACTTATCAAAAATTTATGATAGCACTAGTAAACACCTAATTTAGTGTAATGTTTGCAAGCGTCAAATAAATCTCACGTCATAGACATGTACGTTAAGAAAGGTGCAACTGACTCACACGTGATACACATTTATAGAACCATGTAATGAAAAGCTGAAGCTTTATAGCAACTTTTAACGTAGGCTGCCGAATTCACAAAACTTCTATTTTGTGCGGGTGTGTCATTACTTGGTCTAGGTCACTAATTCGCACATGCCATCATTAGGTTTAGATTAAACACTGCCTTGTGAATACAATTAGTACGACACATTTTTGTGGGCTGGCGTGATGCCTAAGCCAAACTCTACATTATGTAAACAGCCCGTTGCTGTGCAGGCGCGTAACGATTAAAACTGCTTGCGAGCATATCCTTTCAACGCAGACACTGTAGTGCATTTACCTATAAGATATGTATGCCGGTACATACCCATGAAACTGCACAATTCCACACTCGCGTAAAGAGATTCATGGGCACCCGGACACTAGCATTTCATTCAATGTGGCCAGATATATTCGGCCATGTCAGATTGATATGAATTATTATTATTATTATTATTATTATTATTATTATTATTATTGTTGTTGTATCTCCCAAAACTTCCAATGTTTCAGTTTCAATTCCACATGCTGTCGATACTGTGTCGTTATGAATGTTTTATGAGATCAGTTACCTTGGTGTTTTTTTATAGCATGCTGAATTTTTTCTACTTGCATTGAATGTGCTGCCATGCGAGGCCTTCATTCTCTCCCTGTTCGCTCAACATCTCTTGAGAATCCGGTTCTCCTACAGTCTTCTACAAATTGTACACTGAGGTATGTCGTGCTGAAATTGAGTACATGTGCATATCTGATTTGGAATGGCCTTGCTAAATCCAGCAGTAGCGCCACTGAGTGATGCCAGAAAACTTTTATAAGCATTTACCCCCATCGTTTCACTAGAATCCTTTCAACACTGCTAGAATATTATATTTGCCATCAGTTAACGGCCGACGAAATCGCACTGAGCTGTTTTTTCTTTACAAGCTAGTTCAGGGTGAGATATTCTGCCCCTCTCAGTTGTAATAAATTTCAAACTCAGCGTAAGTTATCGAGAGAGAATCGACCGTTGCATGTACCTGCCAGCTTGTTTCAACCCTCTATCTTTTACAGAACATCGAGTCTCTCTGACGTCAACTCTCTTGATTCGTTATGTTTTTCACAGTCTACAGTCATTTTTTTGTCAGTGAAGGCTGCCCTGTCCAAACGTAGATTTTCACATGCACAGATTCTTCCCTTTTCCGTCTTTCAGGAAGCCTTCGGCATGGTTGTGTATATTACACATTATTTTCAGTCCTATTCTCTGAATTTCTACTCTTTTATTTGCTGTTACTATTGTGCGTTGATTTCTTTTCGACTGCTCGTTTTTGCTCTTTTTATGTTAAGGTAAGGTCATCATTTTCATTACCTTCGCACGGGGTTCATAATTATTATGATAACTCGAATACATAGTGCATTACATGCTTGCTGAGTAAATAACTTCATGCTAATCGTGGTTACGTCATTAGGCTGTTTTGTTTAGGCGATACGACAACACTTTCTTTTTTTTACTTGATTCAGACAGGGCTCTATTTATTCGAAAAGTCTACGCCAGGAAAATATGGCTTTCGTGCCATTGTACTTTTAATAAATATATTGAATAAACATACTTGTGTTGTACTTTTGTCATTTTAACGCTTGAGGAATTACTAAGAATAAAATACTCCTTGCGCAATCACAAATAAAAAACGGTCGCACATATTCAACTCTAAGGGTGTCATGAGATTTATGAGCCCGCGTTTGAATTTGTCTTGCATTTGAATTCATCTTTCTTCGTTTACGTTCCACTTGTTTTTATATTTACGTGTGTTTTGATGAGGACACGCAGTTTAAATTTTGTTGCTAGTTTGATTCTTCAATGCAGGGCGCAATGTCACGGATTCAAACGGAAAAACTTAAGAATAGCCCGTAATTTTGTTTCCACCATCTACAATCAGGGTGATATAAGTGTAAATTTGACTGGAATGCGTACATCATAGGCAACATTATCGTTACTGATGTCGCAACATCGCGTGGTCATCTTGAAGAACTGCGCATACCCGCATACATAGTTACACAAAATAATGTGATGTCACGTTTTAATCCGTGAGCACAGAAGATAGTTTTATGCAAGCCCACAAATAAACTGGTCTGATGCATTAGGGCTTGATACTGTGAAAAAACCTGGCGACCAATAAGCTCCATTTTTCATATTTGAACGTGATAGCAGTATCGACCCTGTTTGTTGTGTGTGCTTCAATCACTCAGTGTGTACTCTTTATTGCATGATGCTATTTGAACAATTTTAATTGTGGAATAGTTCTGTGTAATTGAGAATGTTGATAGTGTTTCAATGAAGGCTTCGCAAATGGCTGCATTCTGTGTAAAAAAAGGATAGCATAGGTTAAAGAACGAGAAATAATATGTAATTACTGAGTTGCGCGAAAAAATTGAAATACAAAAGGAAGACACCTAGACACAGCACACACGGAATACTGAAACTCTGTTGGAGAAAACAGACATATATATGCAGTTACGAGAACACGTGCGGTGAAAGAAATTGATTGGATGAGCAGACAGATTGTATAAATGATGCGCTTCCAGAAAAGCTACCTCAGTAGCAAGTGACATAAGCGAGAGTTACGTGACACATGAATCCCCAGCTCTGTTTATGAAGTACGCCTCTTCAATTTCCCGCGCTACCATGTCACTGAATCTAGCTTTAAATACCGTATCATCAAACAAGGGCGTGCAGCCACACTCTCTACAATGTGATGATTGGTTAAAGAATGATTGTCCCTTTAGAGAAGCTTTGTGATCTACAATTATAGTTTCAGTTGTTAGTGTGCGCTGTGTCCAGGTGTCTTCCTTTCGCACTTCAAATTTTTTCGCGCAACTAAGTTAAGATGAAGTACCAACTCACCCAGCAGAACGTGCTTCTCAGTATTATGTGTGTGAAATGTTTTACAACTTTATGCACCTACTACGCAGTCGTGAGAGAATACGCGCAGTAACGTGTGTGTCTTTTGTTATGGTTGGCTGTCTTTAGACCGCGAAGTCACGTTGGTAATAACGTGTTGTGATGACTGATGACAATGCATGCTAGTATTATACAATATTGCGGCGATAATAAATGTTGTGCTGTGAAACCTGTATGCAGGCTACGTGTATTTGTTAAGCATGACAGTTATTTTCCTTGCATTACCAACAAGAGGAAGTTATTCATGCTTTATTTCCAAGCAAATCTGTAGCTATGTGGTAGAGCACTTGCTTGCCACGCAAATGGCCTGGATAATTTAAATCATCACTCAAACCTAAAAATTTATAATATTTGTTTTCTTTGCATTCTCTCAATTTTCGGTCATGGACAAGACGATTTTTCACTGAGAGCCACCAATGCCTACACCGGATTTTCTGCGGAACGAGGTCTTTACCGCTTTTATGGTAATGATGCAGTATTGACAGAACGGAAAGTGGGTTACGTTTACAAAGTATATTTTTAGTGTCCCGTTGGCTAGAAATATTGCTAAAAGCCTCCGTTCCCACGCACACAGAGACCTATAGACACCAGTTTTAGCAGTCCTTCTATAGACCATTGTTCACAAAACTTGTACATGCCAAGCTTGCATACCAATCAGTTTTGACCGAACTCCTTAAAAGTTGATTATCAACTCATTTAAGTTATTCAATGCACACGTAGTTCATACGGTCAACAGCAAGTCACTATTTTGTTTTGACTGACTATGAACCCTCCATTGACACGCGAGAAAAGTTTTAAATGAACACACTATGAAAAATATCTTTACGAAACTCAAATTGGGTTCTCTAATGCTATTTATTTTTGTCAAGTCAGAATCGATAAAGCGGAATATTTACTTGCACCGTACTATGTCTCAGACCGTGTTGACCATAGGTTCAAGATAAGAAAAATTGCATGCAAGACTGACATATTTCAAAATGATTTCTTACCAAAAAATTACAAGATGGCAACTGCCTTCTAGCATTGTCTCTACACTCTCAAATATTTGTTTTATTCCATGTTAGAATTAGTGCGTTGCATTTTTGGGGTTTGTCACTTTTTCTTATTCATATATGAATTTCTCTTGCAGATTGTGATTCAGATGACTTTGATTATTTGTTTGGCTGATTATGTATTTTTTGTATTCTACTTTCCGTAAACGCTCCCCCACAGTAATGCCAACTGGTGCTGTGGGTAGTGAAATAAATAGATAAATAAAAAAGTGTCGATAAATATATAATCAATTTTAGCGCAAAGAATGTATCTCTTCAGGAAAAGTGGACTAACAGTGACATGTGCCCACCACAAACTTTAAATATGGCACCAAGTTACATTTTTAGCAATTAGGTATTGAGAATAACTCGAGATATAATGAGGATAACCTAATTGAACAAGAATGTTGAGAGGGTATGTACTGCCTTTGTTTTGGAGATGAATGTGACTGCATGCAGACCTTTGAACAAACAGCTATATTTTTAGCTGAAGGATGATTTGAGCAGCTATATCTTTTGCCGGCGACACAAGCTGAACTAATATAGAAGAATCATCTCAATAGCTTTATATAAAAGTATCCATATAAGGCCATATATGAAAGCCTCCATATAGGACCTTATATGGATGCTTCTATATAAAGCCATGTATGGCCTTATAAAGCATCACCAATATAAGGGTATATAAGGCCCATATATGGCTATATCAGGAATTGGGCATATCAGGTTATATAGGGCCCATATATGGGGATTCCCTATAAAGCCAGATATGCCCAATTGCTGATGTAGCCATATATGGGGATTTTTATATAAGTCCATATATAGCGTTTTAGTAAGGGCCTTGATGAAAAGAAAAGTAGTGGCCCAGACGAAATACCAAACACCTTCCTTAAACGCTATGCTGAACCCATTAGCAAGTACCTTCATCTGATATTTACAAATTAATTAGCGATTGGCGTCTTCCGGTGGAGTGGAAAACAGTGAAAGTTGTGCCACTGCACAAATCTGGTGATACTTCTATTCCATCGAACTACCGGCAAATTTCTTTACCTTGAACTAGTTGCGAAATTCTCGAGCATATTACCTTAAAGTTAAAAACCAAGCATGTAGAAGAAAACAACCTCAACTCACTTTCTCAGCATGGGTTCAGAAGTGGGTCATCTACTGTCACTCAGCTCGCAGAGGCTATACATGACTTCGGGCTGTTAATAAACGAACAATCGCAAATCGATGTAATTTTTTTATATTTCTCTAAGGCCTTCGAACATGTATCTCACTCTAAACTCATAACTAAATTCATAGAAAAACTAGGCAATGGTCCAATAAGTGAAAAAATTAGTGATTACCTGTCAGGCAGCCACCAGCTTGTGCACTATACTAGACACAATTCTGACACTGTTAAAGTCCTTTCGGGCATTCCACAGGGATCTGTTCTCGCTCCGCTCTTGTTCCTGTTATTCATTGATGACATTGTTCAATCAGTAAACGTTGAAATTAGACTGTTTGCAGATGACTGCATAATTTACTGTGAAATCAAACACATTGACGATCAGGTTGCCCTTAACGGATCCCTAACAACGTAGCCAAGTGGTGCGAAGATTGGCATATGGTTATTATTTCTGAAAAAAAAAACGGTCGTGACGAACGTAAGCAGAAAGAAAAGCAAGCTATTATATCCATACTCGCTTAATGGTGTTACCTTTCGCACAGCTACCTAGTATAAATATTTAGGGCTTCTGATATCATCTGACCTCAAGTGCACTGCACATGTACAACAATGGACAAAAAAGCAGTGAACAAGTTGTTTTTTCGAAAACGGACCCTACGCTACGCTACCTCAGATACGAAGCGCTTATCCTACATTACCTTCATAAGACCTAAGCTAGAATATGTGAATATTGTGTGGTTTCCTTCAACAAATACTGACATAGCTTTGCTCGAGAGCGTAAGCGCAAGGCGGTAAGATTTATCATTAACCGCTATAAGCGAACGGATTCTCCTTCCGAGCTTCTGCTCCGAGCAGATCTACTTACACTCTGCGATAGAGCGAAATACATCGGTCAAACTTTTTTTACCAGTTGTTGAACGGCCACTTTAAAACTAATGCCTCCGTTTTCACTACTATAAAAGCAAAAGGGAAAGTACGCCAAAAACACGACCTGACCTTCGAAGAATATTTGTACCGTAACAATACCTTCAAGTTTTCATTTTTCCCTCGCGTGATAAGAGAGTGGAATGCGCTTAATTCAGCTACTGTAGCACAGCCAACACTTCAAAAATTTCTAGAAAGAGTTGGAAATCTCACGTCGGTGCCCCCAAGTTCTATGTGCTAACCTAATTGCATACGGGTGAAAGCATCCACAATCTAACACTTTATATTATTTTCTTTATCATTTGGTTTTGGTCCTGCATTTGGTCCTGCATGATGTATGCATTAGGTAGTACCGTGATGGCGACTCTTGCACGTCATAATGTCATTATTCTTGTGTTCGTTTCTTATGTACTGGTCTTTTATTGCCACTGCATTGCCTTGCTTGAAAAAATTTGTATTTTTTCACTCCTGTAATAACCCTCAAGCAGGGTTGACAGTATTTTGTAAATAAAATAAATAAATAAATAAAATGCTTTCGCAAACGGCTGAAAAATCAGAACGGTCTTTGTCAGGTTTTTGCGTCGAGGGAGACTCTCTGACAGTTTGTTGGGACGTGGCGTCACCCCCAGGAGCCACAGTTTGTATTTTCCCCTGGGGGAACTCGGTGACTGCCCTCTGAAAGGAGCATAAGATGACGAGGGAAAGCTTGGTGACGTTGGGTGGCGAGGAGATGAGGATCGTGATTGGTGGCATTGACCAAGGCGAGGAGCTTGCTGGCCCGTAAGGTACGCTTTGATGTTGCAGGGACGCTCACCGTAATGCGGGCACCGAGCATCAGGGTGGAAGCCACGGAGACCAAGCTGGCGGTACTGGCAATTGCGGTAGACGTGACCCTCTTTGCCACAGTGGTAGTAGAGTGGACGGTTATCCGACGTGCGCCACACGCTGGCCTTTGTGGCGTTCTGTCCAGATCCAGACGGATAATAAGTGGGTGCACTCGAAAACCTTGAGGCGGTAGGCAGCGTCGAAGAGGTGCCCTGGAATCATTGGCTAGCCTGATCTATCGACCGCAAAGTGGGATCAGGCGCATGTGGTGCAGGGGAACGCAGGGCCGCAGCATAAGTCAGCACAGGAGCCCTAGGCCTTGTTGGTGCAAGTGGGGTGACCACCTGTCTGATCTCTTTTCGGATGAAGTGGGCGAGAGCATTTACAGGTGATTGGGGTCCTGCTGCTTGAAGTTGGCGCAGCTAGTCCCGCACGACACTTCTTATGAACTTTGCGAGGGCATGCCTCTCGCTGTCAGCCCCGATAGAACATACAGCAGTGGTGACGTCGTGGCGTTCATACTGTGATGACCGATGCTGGAGAGTACGCTCCATTGTGGTTGCCTCATTTATGAACTGAGGCACAGTTGGCGGATCGAGCACGAGTCTGGCGAAGAGCTGCTCTTTTATCCCACGCATTAAATGCCGCATTTTTTTCCTCGGATATTTCAGGGTCGGCACGCTTCAAGAGTCGAAGCATGTCCTCCACAATCATCAAAACTATCTCTTTAGGTCGTTGGTTCCTAGACGATATGGCCTGCTACGCTCTCTGCTTTCTAACGGTGCTGTGGTACGCATCGCGAATCTGTCGGCTGCACTCTTGCCAAGCCGCAAAGGAACCCTGGTGGTTCTCATACCACATTTCGGCAGAGTCTTCCAACTCGAAGGAAATTCTCCGCAGCTCGCGAGCTTCATTTCATTCGTTGATGCTGGCAACTCGATCTAAGTGCTCAAGCCAGTCATCAACATTATCATAAATGTGTCCATGAAAAGAGCATGGTGTTTGCGGCGCATGTAAAACACGCGGGAGAAAAGAATAGGTGTCGTTGGTTTGACCCGCCTGGTTGGTAGTTGAGGTTACCATCTCGTCTTGAGAGAGGACCGTATCCGGGAAATAGTCCTCGCAGGCGGCGACTGCTTCTTGCCGTGTGAGCTGTAGTTGTCTCCAAGTAGGTCGGTGTGACGGATGAAAATCTGGAGCCGAGGGGAATTCACCCAGCACATCCACCAGTGCCACGAACGAAATAACAGACAGCCATGAATCGACGTCTTGCTCGTGCCCAGACCAGGAAGCAATGATCTCTTCTTTCTTCACTTCCAAGCGATTTCACGCTACAGTTGTTGGCTCATACTCATTTAGCTCTGCCAATAGAATAAACGTCAGTGTTAAAAAAAATCTCACCCAGGCAGCATTGACCCACCGAAGAAGGAAAATATGGAATTTCAGGGTCCCAGAAGAAATCAAATTGAACCATTCTGCGCAGCAGTCAAGCATTCTACCGCAAAACTGCCCCAGGTCTCGAAACTACCTTTCAAATAGACACTAATCTTCTTGATATGTCCTTAGTGTTTGCAGTACTGCCTACCTAATGGTATAAAAATTACATATGCACTCTTTTGACACAGCCGTCAGGTCGGGTAAACCTCTATTGTGGTTAGTTGCTATGCGTTGAAGTTGATTTATGTATCAGTGTCCAGGGCCAGAATCTTCTCGAGCATCAGCGCTTCATGTCAGCTTCTGGTGTTGCTAATACCCACGTTCCAGTTGGCATTGTTGCGCATGTGCAAATAGCCGTATGTATAACCATCTGCATCTCTTCAACATATGTCTCTGCGTGCAAAATTTGTACATGTAATTAGCGTGTCGCTCAATAAAAAAACAGCAACTAGGTCACCTTCCCTCTACTTGCTTCACAAAACGGTGATTCCCACGTTTGTGGGTTCTGCCAATTTTTTCTCTTTCTACCTTTCTCTTTGGAGAGTAGCCATAGTTCTTGCGGTAGATGCGTTTGCATGAAGGAGTAGTGCAGTGTTCTTACCATCTGGGATACGATTTCTTGTCGCCTTAGGGCTGAGCAATAAAAGAAGATACTTTAATTCTCAGGGCTAAACAAGCCCCGTCATACGACTGGTTTATTATCGTCTTTTTTCGCTTCCTAATGTTTTATAACCCTGTCAAACATGCCAACTTAAGTGCACTTTGTGCGAGTACCCTTCGCCACGAGCGTTTTTTGCGCGCTGCCACACGAAAACATTTAGTGTTACTCGCTGCAAAGTACACTTGCCGGCAAGTGTGTTCGCCAACCTCACTTCGCTGCGATGAAGTGTGTAGCCGCGGTACCAGTGGCTTGTACAAAAATACGCTGTTGCTTTGAGGATGAAAAAAAAGTCCGGGATGAAAAAAAAAAACAAGCCCGTTGTACAGCGCCCAGCTTATGCTCAATGAGAAAGGTGCACAAATCAAGATTGAAAAGACAACTTACGGCACTGCCGATTACCGCGAAGTCCAAAATTCTGAGACAGTGCCACAGCGTCGAGTGAAAAGATGAGACGAGGATGGACGCAAAGTATATGCAAGGTAAATTGAGCCAGAAAAAGAAAGCGAAAGAAAAGTTGCCGGAGAAACAGCTGCACAATATTTTTTCTGGAAGCGCCTTCAATGGGAATTTAGGTACCAAGGAAGCCTGCTCAGCGACAACAGAGCTGCATCGATGTCAACGAACTCAATTGCACAATCATAGCACAAGCGTCGAAAGTACCGCTGGAAGATCCAGTGCAGGAGAAGACCGAGATCACTCTACTACGACTGACGTGGAGCTCTTATACTTACGAACAATTTGTATTCAGATTCGTGTGAGCGGTCTGTTTTCTTTGTCGTCAGGTGCCAATGTAGGGGCGTGCAGGATATTACAAGTTGTGTAGAAGACGAGGAGCGACGTTATCATCGTTGGAGATTAGACCGAGATTCAGAATAAAGAAGAGGTCAACGGGTGGGCTTCGCCAAGGGCACGGCGGCTCGTCCGTATTCTACGTTTTGGCGTCATATGATCTTTCAACCATTCTTTTTGTTATAATGAATACTGCTATGTATAAAACAAGTCATGAACTACAACAAAAACTTTCCCTATTCTAACCGTCGGGCAGTTTGCGGCCACGTCCGCTAGGGGGGTGTATCAGCACATACTGTGCAATGGCTGCGTTCTTCGAGTTGTTTATTGCCAAGCACACTTGCACATGTTTAGGTGGGTTGCTCTAATGATTCAAGATAGCGCGTGCTACAGGTGCTACTTGCACGAAGACAACGTGGCCCGACGATGAGACAAGCACGTGAAAATTAATATACGTTTCGCTAAAGATCAGTTTATTGACACTGCCATCATTTCTAGAGTACATTCTGCTTTCTAGTGTAGCAGCAAACCACCAAAATGACACTTTATGAGCGCAAGTACAATCGATACTGTGCACTTTAGCTGCCACGTGTGACAGGGGTACAGTGTATCCCGCCGCAAAGCCATGCGCGCGTGTCCATGCTCGGCTCACACGAGCGCTTACAACAATGAAAGCCAAGGGCAAGACGAGCATAGCAACACGTGCTTCTAACCCAACTTTTTGCTAGCTTCCGCAGCGTTGCACCTGAAGTATGAAACAGAGTATAGAGCTGGAAACGCATACCGCATTTCCCGCGTTTCCAACGACAGAAAAACGCCACTTGTGGCCATTGGCGCTCTTTGCTGCGCAGCATTTAAAAAGGAAAACATTATTTTTCTAGCAATGGGCGTTCACGTGCAAACGCCGTTATGTCTGCTACGGAATGTATTTGTATTTCCTTCCGATTTCCTTCGGAGAAGAGGAAATTTTAGGGGCAAAGCTCCTTGAAGCGGCACCCTTTCGTCCCTTGTAGTAGTGCGTAACATGTCTTACGCTTTGATCTGCAAGGTGGTGCCGGTGGGAGATTTATCCTATGCGTTGTTGAACAATAAAAAAAATCGCAGGGTGCGCGTTAACTAAAAGCCAAATTCTCTTGTCTCTTATTCACCATTAGCATCCATTGGCATGTACATTGAACACTATCTTACAAGAAAGAGTTGCTGCGTTATTCTCGCTGGGCGTAACCTCCTTGGTTTTAGAAAGGTTTAGCCAGCGTTGGGCCACAGTGCCAAGAATACAGTGAACTAGTATGTACCATGAACTCGAGGTAATTAAAGGTGGGAAGTAAACACGAAGCGCAAGCCGTAAGAAAGTGTGCGTGTGCCAGATCTCGTTTAGTCCTTGGAATGTCCGCTGGATGGCGGTGCTTCTATATGCGGAATATATGATGAAAAGATGCGAGATTGTGGTACTTGGAGTGTTGACTAGAAGGACGAACGGACACATTGACAGATGCATGGACGGACGCACGGTTGGCTGCACGACGGATGGACGCTTGGACGGACGCCGGGGCGGATGCATGGACGAACGCAGTGATGGACGCACGGATGAATGTGCGGACACACGAACAGACCGAAACACGGACGCGTGGACAGACGCACGGATGGTCACACATACGGACGCATGGACGGACGGATGCTTCGCCCCACTCTCCATCATTCACCCCGTGGACATGCTGCCATTTTTTATAACTCTGGCGATGTTGCTTGTAGCACTTTTAAAAAGCTGTTCAGGTATGGTTCCACCGCTGCCACGGATTAAAGACGAATGCAGACGAACACATATCCCAACATGCACACATTTGGCAAAATCTGACCATCCCAATTTGTTGACCGTTGCCCTTGGTGCGGTGACACACCGACCCTCCAGCACATCACTGGGACTTGCCAAAAAACACCAGCAGAAGGTAAGTGACCCCTCAACACGAAACGAATTAAAAGGTTGTGGAAGGTGCGACTCACCCGGCAGGATCAGGGAAGCCAGAGGGCCACCTTGCACCATGCCAAGCGAGCCACTCGGGCCAGTGGGGTCCTTTAATAAAAGATCCATTTATGGAAACTTTAGTATGTCGTTTCAATAAATGTTTATTCCTCCTCCTCTCCTCTTTGGGCAAGATCGCTCGCATGTTAAACAGGTTTGACGAGTAGTCTGTCAATGCTTCCACCTCACTGCCTTCGACCGTATCTCTCTTCAGGCAGAACACCTGGACGTACGTTAGGATATGGTGCAATATATGGAAAAGCAATTGCTACTGAACGCCTTCCTGCTTTTTGCAAGGAAAGAAGAAAGGTGAGAGTCGGAAAAACGAGAAATACGTTGTCAAAAAAAACACAGCATACCCACGCAGTGATGATGAGTGACACGGAGCGCCACTCTGTCCATGCGTCCGTCTGTCTGTCCATCTGTTTGTGTGGACGTCTGTCTGTCTGTCTGCCTGCCTGCCTGCCTGCCTGCCTGCCTGCCTGCCTGTCTGTCTGTCTGTCTGTCTGTCTGTCTGTCTGTCTGTCTGTCTGTCTGTCTGTCTGCCTGCCTGCCTGTCTGTCTGTCTGTCTGTCTGTCTGTCTGTCTGTCTGTCTGCCTGCCTGCCTGCCTGTCTGTCTGTCTGTCTGTCTGTCTGGGTCTTTGTTTCTGTCCACACACGAGCCCGTGTATCCGTCCTTTCGTACATGTGTTCATCCATGTGTACATGCCCCTGTCTGTTTGCACCTATGTTTTTTGTCTGTCTGACTACGAACGCGAGCCGCTGACACTCTCCACATCGCTTTGTTCATGCCCTAATGACGGGGCGACGAGCACGAGCCGCCGCTCTTCTTCGCTTATGCCCCACCAACAACCCGCCTTGTACGGCGATGATCCAGGAGACTAAGAGAGACACCCTTTCTTTGCGCACACATACACGACCCGCGCCGCAGCCAAACGGAGAGTAGCGGTACAGTTCCACCTAAAATATAAGCACTCAACTATAGTTTGTATGTACTGCACTTGTATGTACTGTATTTTGTATTTTACACTAAGAGAAACTTCGCCCCTAAAAACTTTCTTCTAGTAAGTGACTATCTCTTGAATGACAGTATTTCCCCGGGCAATAAGTTACAACCACGAGTTCATAGGCAATGTAGAGGAGTCGAGTAGCTTTTTACTTAACCGCTTTTAAAATTAGAAACATATCCTTGCTCACTCAATAAAGTCTTGAAGTTTACAGGGTCATTTTTTACTCTTCTGAAGTATAGCAATGTGCCCTAAATTTCTAAAAGATAATCTTTTATTGTACTTCCTGCTCTAAGGCATGGGTAAATCGCTTGTTGAAAAAATCTTAATTCTTATTGTTGCCGCACAACATAGATATTTTACGACGCCAATAAAGTATTGAGACAGAGAATGCGCAAATGGTCTTTTATGGAAAGCCAGCATCAATTATGCTGAAAATGATATGTGTACAAGTAACCCCGACATAACAATTGAATATTAGATGCATGCAAGTGTTCACTTATAATGAAACAAATCATTTCTATAAATATTACTGCAACGTAAGATTTTTCAAACTTTACAGGCTGTTTTGTTGCATATTGTCTCACCACAATACAACGAAAATTTCCCTCCTTGCCTTAATTCTAAAGACTAACAGAAAAGTTACTAATACTAAAGAAATAAAAAGGAATCAGATATATGGACATACAGCAAGCAGCATAATATATTTCTCGCTTGAAATAAAAGTTATAACGCCACAAACCCTAGTGAAGAAGTGGTTGATGCGAAAACCGAAGAAATATATCGCATTGCCGCAGAGGTGAAACATGTTATAAGGCATACCTTTTTGTACATGGCTGCTTAAAGAAAGGAGCCATGTACAAAGTACTACAAAAAGTAAGGCCATGGTAAAGCTGGAAATATTCTGTGTATTTGAATCACATTGGAAAGTCGGAATACTCAAGCAGCGCGAAATCTTTTGTGCTCGCATTGTTCGATAAAACACAATATACCATTGTATTTTCTTCTGCTGCAAAATGTTTCACTTCACGAAATTGACCGAAATGTGCTCAGTGCAAAACGTTTGCTGTATTTTCAAAATTCAAACGTGTCGTCGAAGCCTTCAGCAGCATTTCACTCACAAAAAAAAAACCAACATGCTCATTTCACAAACGGCAATTGTTCTGCGAAGCAGGAAAGTATGTGTTATACGCAACACAAACAAGTTTGTTCCTACCATTTCCTGCAATGTGACAAATTAGATCATAATACACGATCAATTATACGCATTAAATGCACACGCATGCTTTTATGTGTATTGTATTGTATACTATTACATATGCAGCTATAGGCAAGCAGTATTTGTAGCCCCACCGCGGTGGTCTAGTGGCTAAGGTACTCGGCTGCTGACCCGCAGGTCGCGGGTTCAAATCCCGGCTGCGGCGGCTGCATTTCCGATGGAGGCGGAAATGTTGTAAGCCCATGTGCTCAGATTTGGGTGCACGTTAAAGAACCCTAGGTGGTCGAAATTTCCGAAGCCCTCCACTACGGCGTCTCTCATAATCATATGGTGGTTTTGGGACGTTAAACCCCACATATCAATCAAGCAGTATTTGTATGAATTTTCATAGAGATACATGCGCTACAGCGTTCAAGAACTCTGCAAAACTGAACAATACAGATTTAGCAGCTCATGCTGAAGTTCAATTATTCGAACAGAAGTGATATCTGGTGGTTTTAGATGCAAGCATTCTTGAAGTCAAAGGTGTAAGTGCTGCGCCAAACCACTTATGCTGCGTCATCCCGTTCCCGAACGTATTATTGCGTTGAAACTACCCCCATGCAATCCTTGATGCCTTTATGGGCCGTCATTCATGACAGTTTTCAAGCCTCTTTTCCACAGTAGCGAATGATTGGCCGTAACATCACAGTTGCGGTGAGTAAAGAAGCGTTGTTATATTTTCCGAATACTTGTAATATAACTTCAGAGATTGTATCATCTTTACAGTGCTTCGTTTCATAAACCTATTATATTTGAAATGTGCACCTTGCGATGATTAGTACTTAGGTGTTTCGCACCGGATTATATTCTTGAGTGCAAACACAGTTACGATTGCCGACCACGTATGCTGTGATTTATGGCAGTGAAGTGCAGAAACGCGCAGGTACTTTGATCAACACGCATGTTAAAAACTTCACCTCGAATTCCTTTCCGCACTAGCACTACAGCAGCCTTTACTTAGTGCCATTGTTTGGTATCTTCCATGCAAAAGTTGATGATTTCGAATGCTCAAACACAAAGAAACTGCTGAATAATCCACTGCTAAGAAGCTAAACTGCAGCTGTACAAAATGTCATTACGTATACAACTAAAACTGCTCCAGCATCAAAATGTGGTCTTTCTGCTGTCGTGAACTTTGAGCAGAACACAGTCACTGGCAGTTCCTTTCTACATTTTGGTCTACTGTGCTCTGTTCGCAATACACTGTACATGCCCCTGGAGCACACGATCCCTTGTTACTGCTGGAGCTTAGGAAAATACAGATCATCGTTACATCCATGCGACATGCAAAAGCGTACAGTTGTTAAATATCTGCTTGTATTTACAGATGTCTTATTTTCAGAAGCGTATGAAAAGAATGCAGAACTTATAAAAAGAAAGGAAGTCTCAACCTATACACAAACAGTGCAGACATAAAATACGTTTTATGAAGATACAAGTGCAAAACTACACTATTTTATACGAAGGCATGAAGCTTCTGCCAGACATAATAAGACAGTAAGGTATCTTCTATTTCCACTTTACACTAGGTGCGAGAAGCCGACCACAAACAAGTTCACTAGGGAACACAAGTTAAACTGCATTACAAGACAACAGCTAATTTTCATAACTTTAAAGCTATCTAACATAGCCAGCTCACATTACAACGTATAGGAGAAAATAGGTAGCCTAGAAGACACGAAACACTTGTGCATTATGAGTGTGCTTGTTGCTAAAATTTATTATTCAAAACGAAGAAAACCTTTTAAAAATGCACTTCATTGGGAAAAATAATCGAAAGCAACAAACACAACGGGCTCCTACAGGTGCCACCAATACTTATTATTATTACTGATGTCAGTGTCTTACCAACTTAATATGCTGTGTCCTGCACAGAACATGAAAGGAGCGCTTCGTGGTTTGGCTTGCATAGGTGCTGACTGGATCACATGGCTGCTCAAGTAGGCTAGCTACAGAAAAAGAGATGAGTAGCCATGCCTTTGAGGCACACCGATTGTCTCCTTTTGAGATTAGCAACGCATATTTAGGTCAGGTAGAACTTTTAGAAAAAATTATATCACTATGAACTAGTGGTGAACACGTTCAGCTGAAACACAACTATTTGTTGCAGTGAGAGAGAAAAACCTACTTCAAATAAAAAATGAAGTTACCGGCTTTATGTCGTCTGAGGCATGTACGATAGATCTCTCTCATTGCAGGTTGTGAATAGCCTGGTGATTTTCACTCATTTGCTATTTCCTTCCCGAGCACTTGATTCATAGAGTGAGTCACAAGCTCGAGAGCTCAATAAGGAGTTAAAGTATTGGTGCCTGTTCAAAAGCACGAGCTTTTCAGCCTCAGTGATTGAAGTTTCGTTCATAAGGG
Source organism: Rhipicephalus annulatus (assembly GCA_013436015.1). NCBI lineage: Eukaryota > Metazoa > Arthropoda > Arachnida > Ixodida > Ixodidae > Rhipicephalus > Rhipicephalus annulatus. The sequence goes on along the minus strand of WOVY01010474.1, from coordinate 155,309 downwards.
CAGACTCTGCACTTTCAACATTCTCAGTTATCTCGCAATTTACTTGTAATATTGTTCAATAAGCATTGTCTGTGAGAATAATAGAGGTATTCACTGCAAGCAACAATGCTTGCGTTTTCAATATGTGCCCAGCAAAGAGTGTTTACTTAATCACATGTATTTCAATAAACTAACCTTGCAACCAGGCGTGAGGCAGTTTTGTGCCCTCGAAGCTGCCAGGTAGATCACAGCCTTTCCAGTTGAGGGTGCCATGCATGTTTCTAGGCCCCTTTCAGGTCCGCTGAATGATAACAGTCCTAGCAGTGTCATAGACTTGCACAATAGAGAGCACTTGTCCTTGCTATTTTTGTACAGGTGCTTCAAGCCCCGAGGAGGCTTGAAGTGCCAGTGCGTGCAACAGATGCATCACAAGACCTCAAAAAACTGTGTGATTTGTGAAGGAAAAGAATAATATATTTAAAAATGATCATTAAAACACTCACTTCTAATACTCATTTGACGAAGCTATCACATCATCAAAATGCGCATATCCGCTATAATCACTTTGAGACAAACTGCAGCCCTATGTAAGATTTACACACCGCAATATATATGTCCTAATGAAGTACTATACTATGCCAGTAATATTCGTCTACAGAACAAATTTTTCAAATTAACATGCCTTCTCCAAGTGCAACCTGGCTACTGTAAAAGAAATTCACCTTATCTTTCCAACTATCAAACGTGATAAATAGAGAGGCCGATCCTTAAAATAAAACAGTAAATCGCTTATATCAAATCACAAAAAACTGCTGATGTATTTGACCTCTCTCCATAACATTTTTGTGTATATAACAGTAGTAGTAAATTTTTCATGCTTGAACTTGACATAGGAAAACTTTATTTCTGCTGGGCCTAAAATTTGCACACGTTAGAGTACTGTGTGAATAACAACACATTTAGTTCTGCAAGGTCAACTCACCGATGGCAGCATTTAGTAGTCGTCAGTGTCATCAGAAACCAAGTGTGCTGTGGGGCCAACAAGGCAAAGAACATCTGCAGACTGGAACTGCCGATGACATAGCAAGGAAAAGCTGGCCAGATGGGCACGTCCATTGATAAAGAGTAAGAACCGGCCATGGGTCGCAGTTGTCAAGGCTCTAGTGCCGTGCAAAAACGATGGTCAGACAAACTCAAAAACCTGTAGTTAGCCAGTACTGGTTTACAACGTTATAAAGCAAGTCACCGCTGAAATTTTTGCTCTTTCTGAGGGCCGGAGGAAAGCTTGACGTTCAAGGGCTCTCAGCGGCACATAGAATTTTTAAGTGCTAACTGAAGAACAGTTCATGCGTGCGGCCAAAGCAACACAATCCACAACAGAATATAGCATCTCGGAGCTTCGGTTTGTCACATCACGGCGCCCAGATTTATGTTATCGTAAAAAGAAGGAGTTACGAGTTAACCAACCAAAATGCCAAGCCCTACCGCCACAACGTTGCAGGGAAAAACAGTTACCAGTGCTGTCACCTAATTTTCGATCACACGAGCACAGGCGCTTTACAAGTCTTGCAAACGTTAACACACAACCGCTGTTCACAATGAACATCGTTTCACTCTCGAACACTAGAGCGCTCGTAAGAAAACAGAAGTGTACTGGCTAACCAGTGGCGAAGGAAGAACCAAACACAGCGTGGAGTTTACGGGTTTTCGTACGTACTTGGGGTCACTTATGTAACATGCCAAAACGCTGTCATTTCTAAAATGTCGCACAGCACCCAACTCAGAGACTGGAAAATGAAGTGAACAAACTGTTACCAGCGCAAAAACTCGCATTGCAGCCTTTCCGAGTGTTGGTTGTCGTCGATGCACAGGTGCTGATCTTGTTTGATAAACACACCAACGCACAGGCTTCGCTACGCGTCCTTGTAGACAAATACACTCCCGCCGGTTTTCACACCGCTTAATAGCATCAAAAAAGCAGCGGTAATCCCAACACATCCTGGCGAACGCTGAAGGAACCCAAGCAAGAGGCGTTACTCAAAACTTGTACCTAATGATAAGCTGTTTACGACGCCATGTTGTTTTCGACAACTGCGCAGCACGTAAGAAAGCTTTAAGTATTTGCGCATTTCTCACGGCGTGAAAAAATTTGCTCTTATGTGCCAGGGGGATGATATGACGAACAACACAGGCGTACTAGATAAAAGAAGTGTTTCGGCAACGTCATGGAGTGAGCTGAAGTAGAGAGTATTGCTTTACAACCAATGACGAGCTGCACCTGTCGGCCGAGCCGTCGTCTGCTTCCGTTTGTCGTCTGCTTCGATCATACCAAGTGGCGCGCGTTTCGCCTTCGCATCGCAATTATTCACAAGTCAAATGACCGCTGTGTCGCACAAAATGAATGTCAGTGGCTCTCTCTGCATTTGAATGATATTCGTGTGCCAAGCTACACTGCTGGTAATTGTCGCAGGGACGAATTCAGCCATTGTTTGTTCCAGAATCGTGAAGGTTTGCACATTTCTGGTGACATTTCCAGGCTGCTTGCCATTTTATCACGGCCCCTATCTCTTTTTTTCAGCGAAGGCGTAAACGCTTGATTTGTTTGTAGTTCCACGCGTAATCACGCACTCCCCTAACACGCTTCGGTTCACAAAGTAGGCGCTCGTTCCAGATTGTCCCAAAGTATATTGACACCTGTACTTCAGAGATCGTGTCCGTTGGACCGTTAGAACCAATATAAATACACTAGAGCACCACCACATAAGAGGCATTCTGAACCGCTAACTGAGAAGTTCCACTTTTTTAATTTCCCATAGCGTGCATTGAATTTGCTCCTATTAACCTCTTTGGTGGTAATTTCTACTAATGAAACAAGGCTCTCGAGTTGTACTATTAATTGGATGACGTAGGGCGCAACGCAACAGCATAGCAAATAAGCTTGATCATATGCCATGCCGCGTTCGGATGCACCGACCATTCACGTAGCACAATGGTTTTCACAAAATCACAACTTTACATGCATAATTTTACGTTATTGACGCCCAAAAGCATTCTTCAATTTCTGCGACTCTGAACTTATGGGACGACGGTGGATGTCATTACCATCCACTGTGTACAACGGAAACAACACAAGAAACTCAAAGCGCCACAATAAATAAAATTTGGCAGATCTCACAAACAGTGGGAATCGATGATATGCGAAGCACGAATGAGAAATGTTGATATGTCACTTTAAAATCAGCACAACGTTATCAGGTGTAGGTGAGTGATGCCATACATGACTTCCGTGCCATGATTATCATGTTTAGATGTGTCGTTTACCTTCGTCATCTATTTACGTAACGCGATACCAAATTGAGTATATGTGGTGCTCTCAAAACGGCTGCGAGCGCGCTATGAGCGTGGTATGTTGTGATGTGCTTACATGACACGCGTGACAGGATTATCATGTTTGTAACAATCATATATTTCGGCATCCAATGATTTCACGTAGCACCAAATTTCGTATATCTGGAGCTAGCAAAACGGCCACGAGTGCATCAAAAAAAGACTCAATATACTCCAATGTAGCGTTGATGCGCGCGCACGCTGGGCACAGAGACGCTGCGTTAGAAAAACGCAAGCTCTCTATAGTCTGACGCGAGGCCCGAACAGCGTCAATCGGTGCGGCCCGATAGGAACTAGCTTGAAATGCGACATGTTGCATTTTGCACCGATGCATTATCCAGACAGCACTGTGTCTCCATCTTTTTCCGTGACGGAGGGACGCCAGACACGCTGAAACACGCATGGGTCCAAGCAACGCAGCGCTGCGTGCGCCTGCGAGTATATGGCAGTACCGCGCCTGGCGTGGAAACGCCGGCGTGACGCGACGAAATGAACGCTGGTGAGCATGCGCACCGCGTTACGACGAAATGTATTGGCGCCTTGACTGTGGCATGTAGTCATGCTCTCACATGACGCGCTTCTCATGATTATCATGCTTGCACCCGTCATATACCTTCGTCATGCATTCGCGTCACGTGATATCAAATATGTGAAGCTAGCGAAACGGCCGCGAGCGCATCATCAGTGTGGCATGTAGTCATATTACAGTACACGCATATAGTGGTTATCATATTTGGATGTGCCATTTACCTATGTCCTCCATTCAAGTCAAGTAATACCGAGTTTGGTACCTGTGAAGCTAGCGAAACGGCTTCGAGCACATCATGAGCGTAGCATGTAGTCATGTTGTTGAATGACACGCATCTCTTGTTTATCATGTTTGCTTTAGTATCATACCTTCGTCATACGTTCTTGTGCCGTAAAACCAAATTCGGTATAACTGAAGCTGGCGAAACGGCCACCAACGCATCATGAGCGTGGCATGTAGTCATATTGTAGCATGACACGCATCTCCTGATTACCATGATTGCAGCAGTCGCACATTTTTGTCATTTATTTACGTACTGTAATACCAAATTTGGTATATGTGACGCTAGCGAAACGGCCACGAGTTCATCATGAGCCTGGCATATAGTCATGTTCTTACATGACAGACATGTCGTGATTTTTGTTAGAGTCTGTCGCTTGTGTTCAGCATGCAATCATGCCATACCAATGATACCATACTAGTTTTGCAACATGCCGTGTGAACGGAACCACCGCAAGAGCTGCCAGACCATTAAATGTAAATTATGACACATATCACGATTTTCATGTTATGACTAGGCAAATATGTTCTTCATATAGTCACGTTATGCCATACAAAGTTTCTTATTCATACCATTATCCAAACGGCCAGAAGAGCTAAAAGTCCTTGGCGGCTAGATAGATAAATAGATAGATAGATATAAAGGAAGATATATATATATATATATATTTATATATATATATATATAAATAATATATATATATATATGTGTGTGTGTGGGGGGGGAGTAATAATTCAATGGGCCAGTTAGTCTTCATGAAGGTATGGGATATGGCACAACGGGAGCGTTGTCAACAAGGATAAATATATTTATTTCCCAACAGTTTCGGGAGGGGTCCTCCCTTCATCAGGGGATGAATTATACTGACATGAACTTCCAAAATTCGTTGCTGCCGCGTCCCTCTCGCCTTGAAAGATGTTTGCGATAGTGAGAGGGAACTAGCAAAAGGAAAAAAAACAAAAAAGGGGGAGAAAAAGACGAAAAAGAAAAAGAAAGAAAAGAAAGAGGAAGAACCACTGTCAACACTGAGAACGAAACCAACTGTCTGTGTACATCCACATACGGTCCATATCACGTGCTGTTCAGTTCTTGACGTGTGTCAGGCCACCCAAGATTGTCGCTGCGGTGCCGGGAGGGTCCGTGACGGCGTGCGTAAAGAAAGGGTTTCCCCGTAATGGGTCGGTCGGCGTGCGGCGTGCATAAAGGAAGGGTGTCTCGTTAATGGGTCGGTCAGCTATTTACTTTCAATCTTCGTCCGTTTCCCATATATATATATATATATATATATATATATAGATAGATCAATAAATAGATAGATAGATACACTCAATGTCGCCGAAGTTGACCAAGAAATGCTTCGCATTTGAAAACGCACCAGCAGTCATTAGGCAGCCCTACAAGAGCGTGAAATAACTCAAGACCAGCCAAGTCACCAAAGTATACCACCATGGCAGCACGTTTTAAAAAGCCACATTGTTCCCAAGAGTGGTGCGGACCAACCTTGCCACGCTGTTTACGAAAAATTTTGCTTCGTGAAACTACTTACGAGCATTTTTCAGTGACGTAAGCAAATATAGCAACCGCATCATCATAGCTGACATGTTCCCGGGCAGTCACTGCGCGGTGTATTGCAGTGGTCGATGTGACAATGATGGCCTCTCAGGACGTTTTTTGTTTTGTTTCGGGAATCGACTTAGGCAACAAAATATATCTTGCGCAAAAATTTTTTCGTAAGTGAGTTTTTGGAATACGACCCCTGATGGCCACGGCGTAAAAATTTTGTTCTCCTACATTGTTGATGATTCATGGTTCTATAATAGATTGAACATGACGCCTCAGTGACAAGATGGGGTGGAAGGAACGTTGGTGGCTTTGCAGGTAACAATGAGGTGAAAAAACTAGCACAAGAAGTATACAGTATCTCCACGCAGCCATTTGGCAGTCGCTTGATGTTCCCGTGAGTGAGAACAACTTTATTAAGGTCCAGTGCAGACGCTCAAGTTGCTACGCGTAACCCGGCTACTCCCACGTGGGCACTGGCAGGTCTGGCCTGACAGCCTGGTGCGCGCACTGGACGGCCAGGATTGGATCATGAAGTTCTGGGCTGCGCAGAAGCGCGCCCCATTCGGGTTTGCTATAAGTCGCTTCAAGGGACCCGCCCTCCCCGAGCATGTATGCTAATATAGCGGTCTGCCTGCAAGCGGCGCAGGCAGCATCGGGAATTTGTGAGGATAAATTGAATTTAGGTGTGCTAACGACGGGTACGCATGGATTTGAAATAAGCGCAACAAGACGGCCTTTGCACAATTGAGTTTTGAATGTGGCATCGGGAATGCGTTAGAGTGGTACACTTTCAGTCAACGATGTGTAAGGTACATAAATAGATTGCTTTTTGAGGTTTGGCACTCGCCTCGGCACTGCCACGCGGTGTTCTCAGCGCACACGTCAGGACAGTGAAGATTCATTTTGATACCTGCAAACCTACTCTACGCTCATCTCTGGTGAGCCGTGCCATATAACGCTTAAGACCAGTTCACTTGAAACAAGCCTATTTACTTCAAACCAATATGACAGCCAACACTGAACTAAAGTTATACCTATTACTATTAAAAGTAGGCCTTACGCAAGGTTCGAGGGCCGGAGGGGAAATATTACTGTGACAGACGTTATAACGAAATAATGCAGTTCTAGTTCCGACACTTTGCAAAGAGGCAGATTTGTTGAGAACACATTGTGAATCGGAAGACACCTAGTTTGGCTATAGGTTTGCGACAATGGCTTTGAATGGAAAAAAATAAATTGACTTCATATTGACTATGCACACTTTACTCATTCATGAATATATTTGTTACGAAATGAGTGTGTATTATTCACACACTTTCTCTTGTATAGCAAGCGCATATTAATGATCCGCGCAGTTGTCGAAGCAGTGGGGCACAGGCGTTCAGCAGATAGTCTTCCCTTGGTCTTACCATTTACGCTATATATATATATATATATATATATATATATATATATATATATTAGTCAAGTAGAGCCTCCGTGAGTGGTCACAACGTTGTTTATTTCGACGTTTCAACCTAGAGTCTGGCCTTCATCAAGATTGAGAGCACAGTTTGTTGGTGCTCAGCTTTATACAATCTTGAATCAGGGGGTGAAAGAAAGAAAGAGTAAAAAAACGAAAAAAGAAGAAAAAAGAAAAAGTAACGAAAAGAAGCAAAAGAAAAAAGAAAAAAGGAGAGTAAAGGGTGGGTTCCCACTGGCGCCCCTTTCACTCATCCTTCCCTTTCCCCTACCGTCTCTCTCCCCTTTTTTTCTCACCTTTAGGATGTCTGTGGTCTGTGCATCCTTCCTTTTACTAACGCATTATTGTCGACCACATGGCGCCTCCTGGCTCTGGCGGTTCGGTGTGGAGGAAAAAGAGCTTTTTAAAGAAGTTTAAGCCTTTAACTACTCAGCGCCCCGTCGACATCTCGTCATAGAAATAGGGGCGCCGCGTATTGCCGCAAAGGCTGGCAAGCGGGTGCAGTAGGAGCCTCCCGACTGTGCACAAGGTTGCTGTTGCGCATGTCATGTTTGACACAATTGATTGTATAGTGAGGTAAAACACAAACAGATGACAGCTGTACTTAGGAAGGGTAGTTACACTTGAAATTATTTTGAGTTGTCCAGTGCCTTTCGCAGATGTAGTGCCGCACACTCAGTTATTTTTTCATTATTGCCGTTACTGTTTTCTGATGCTTTATTGCTGCAAGTGCACACGGATTCTCATGTATTCTTCTATTGAGGGTGTTAAATCGGTGGACAAGATATGACTCTCGTTGTTCTTGTTCTTGGTTTGATTTAAATCCCGTCTCTAAGAGCGTGTTTGATAGTTTGTCGAATGCATGTTCAGGAAGATTGAGATGTTTTGATAGAGGTAGATTTTGGGCTGATTTCGCATGGGCTCTGTGATTATTTAAGCGAACCCTAAATGGTGTTTTTCTTTGTTCGATATATTGCATACTGCACATGTTGCATTCGAGAAGGTATACAACATTAGAGGAATCGCTTGTTAGGTTTGCTCGAATGTTAATCAAAAACTTGGATTGTGTGCTGGTTGCTTTGTGTGTTTCTCGCATCGCTTTACATACAAGACATCGTGACTTCAAACAACGTCGGCATGAATTATTAGTGGGTGAGGTATTGATTTGAGAGTGGACAAGTGTGTCTTCGAGGTTGCGTGGTCGTCGGCAAACGACGCCAGGAGCGGATGGGAATGCTGTTTTCAGACGTTTACTTTGTTCCAGAATATTGTAATGTCGTTTAAGGATTTTGTTTACATTGCGAAAATTTGTGCTGTAAGTTAAGCAGAGGTTTGTTCGATGTGGGTCTATTTGCGGTGGTCGCTTCATAAGTAAGTCATCACGCTTCAGTTTTCTCGCTTTTTGAACGGCGTCATCAATACATGTGAGGAGCATTTTCGTTTATCGAGCATAAGTTTTAGCCTCTGTGAGCTCGTGTGAAAATCAGCGTCTCTTGTGCAGATTCGCTTAAAGTGGTGGGCCTGGCTGTATGGAATACTGTTTTTACATTAGCGCGGGTGATAGCTTTGGTAATGAAGGTATTGTTTTCGATCCGTTGGTTTGCGATATATGATTGTAGAAAGCTTGTCTTCTTCTATCGTTATGGCATTATCAAGAAAATTTACGGTTGTTTGAAAATCATAATACCTTATCGACCAATTTAATACCCTCGATAGAGGAATAAATGATAATCCTGGTACACTTGCAGCAATTAAAGCATTCAAAAACAGTAACGGCAGTAAGGAAAAAATAACTGAGTGCACGGCACTGCAGCTGCGAATGGCACTGGACAATTCGAAATAATTCCAAGTGTAACTACCCTTCCTAAGTACAGCTGTCATCTGTTTCTGTTTTTTACCTCACTATACAATCAATTGTGCCAAGCTTCACATGCTCAACAGCAACCCTGTGCCCAGTCGAGAGGCTCCTACAGCACGCGTAATTCCGAAGCGGCCAAGAATTGCCATTGCACCCACTTGCCAGCCTCTGCGGCAATACGCGGCGCCCCTTTTTTTATGACGAGATGTCGATGGCGCACTGAGTAGTTAAAGGCTTAAACTTCTTAAAAAAGCTATTTTTCCTCCACACCGAACCGCCAGAGCCAGGAGGCGCTGTCTGGTCGGGAACCATGCGTTAGTAAAAGAAAGGATACACAGACAACAGACATCTTAAAGGTGAAAAGTAGAGAGGGGACAGAGTTGGAGGGGGAAGGGGAAGGAAGAATGAAATGGGGCGCCCGGGGGAGTCCACCTTATATTCTCCTTTTTTCTTTTTTTCTTTGTCTTCTTTTTTTCTTTCTTTTCTCTCTTATTTTCTTTTTTCGTTTTTTTTCTCTTTCTCTCTCTCACCCTCTGATTACAGATTGTATAAAGCAGAGCACCAACAAACTGTTCCCTCAATCCTGATGAAAGCCAGACTCTAGGCCAAAACGTCGAAATAAACCACGCTGTGACCGCTCACGAAAGAACTACTTAAACGCTACGGCCCCTCAACCACCATGCCTGCATATATATATATATATATATATATATATATATATATATATATGTGTGTGTGTGTGTGTGTGTGTGTGTGTGTGACGCTATGATGAATGGGTGACGTGGCGGGGCTCACACCCCATGTTTTTTCAATTGCACTTCTTCCTTTTCTACTTCCAACCATCTCTGCCTTCTCACGTCACATGATTCCCCCTCGCCCAGAAAGAAGTCGCGTCAGACGAACAGAAATTAAAAACTGAACATACACGGCTTATAAGTGAACACTGTCAAAAAAGGGAAGATCGTTCCATGTCCCAGGAAGTTTACGTTAACACACTTTAGCCTCACAGGAGAGTGCAGCAATCCGGTAAGTGCTGGAGTTCTGGTGGGCGAAGCTGACTGTTGCGTACTGGAAAACACAAGTACACCTTGAACGTAGAAACTGCAGATGACTAAAGTGCTTGTATACCTGCACGTGGTGTGAAGGCTTTGGAACACCAGCAGCATGATTTACGTAGGCGTCGTGTTCTTTGCCTTGAGTGGTACACATGCAGCGCCACCCGTCTGCGTGTTTGTTGCCCAAGACTGATGAGCTGATTTCTGCGTCCTTCCAAAATACAGTGTGTACTTTTGCGCCTTCTTCAAGGTTTTGTGTCCTGTTGTCTCAACAGCTTTGATTGTAGACTGAGTCTTGATCTCTCCTAGAGAAAACGTCTGCGATGTTTCTTTTTGAGAAAATACCTTGAATCAGAAGATTTGTTTGTCTTAAGCGAGACACATTGAATTTGTCATCGCTTCACTTGACTAGCTTGTAGACGCCTTCGTTTAACCCTTGAGTGATCATCCTGTGATGTTTGTGTTCGTCGTTGTCTTTGTTTGTATAGCCCTTGGAATCTCTGTTGTTCTTGGACTTGCGGGCATTGATGATGTTGCTGCGAAAAGAACTAAAGTGGCAGCCCTTGTTGACCATGACGCTGACTGGTCTACCATGAACAAAGCATCCTTATGACACGAACGGTGACCGTTATAAGCCTTCGAAGAGCTGCGTCATAGAAAACCAGGTGGTGGACCATGTATGCGAGACGAAGCATGAAAGGCATCAGTAGGGCGAGTGACGTCTCGTGTTGTATGTTGGTGCCATGGTTTTGGAAACGCCGACTTTCGTGCACAAGGGAGCTGCGCTCGATGGTTGAGTTGTTCCCGAAATACGTACGGCCACCTGTCCGTGAACTGATGTTCCATTTTGTGTTGTGGCAGTGGTCGATTCATTCTAGGCGTTCGAATGCTTGAGGATTGCTTTTGACTGTGACGACTGAGCGCGGTTGTCTGTGGAGGGTGGGTTATAAGCGAATCTTCGTCGTCGTCTTCATTGCATTGTTTAAACCGAACGATCTTTTCTTTTTTTTTGATCTTTTCCTATGACTTGTCGTTGTGAAATATGTGGGTGAGGTAGAATTTGAAAGCCTCACCGGAGCTGTAGTCGGTAAAGTTGATGATCATCTCCCGTTTCGACCATGATGCAGCGGTAGCGTGGAGCTCGAACAGGTCGAACCAGTCTTGCACGGGTCCATCGTGCGCTGCTCCGGGGTACTTCGGGATGGGAAGGTCAGTAGATGCTTCTGAAATGATGCTGGTTGATGCGTAATGCTAGGCGCTTGCACGGTAGTCCATGTATGCTCAGGGCGTCATTAGGAGAACCAAATAGATGATGAGCGACTGATGAAGGGGCCGGCAGGTCTTCATCCTGTCGACTCGTGTGACGCTATGATGAATGGGTGACAAGGCCTGGCTCATACCAAATGTTTTTTCCATTGCACTTCTTCCTTATATACTTGTAACCATCTCTGCCTTCTTAGTCATATATATATATATATATTAAAAAGGAGATTTATTGAGCAGAAAGGTTGATGCTTGGAAGGCGTGGAAGGCGATGCACCAGCCGCAATTTCTGAGCTTGAGCCGCTGCTGCACGCTCGATGCTGCTGCCTCTGCGCCGGAGTACTTCCTTTTTTTACAATAGCCCCTCGGAGAAAAAAAATGCGCCATCCTGGCGACTTAGTCCTGTGCAGGCGGCGTTGAACCGTGGTACTGCTTGAGCCTCTGGACGTGTGCAACCTCGCGGTTGCGACGTCGCAAGTCTGATGGTGGCGTAAGAAGCTTAATAAGGTAGGTTACTGGCGAAGTTTGTTCGAGAATACGATATGGCCCATCGTACTTCGGCAGAACTTTGGGAGAAAGCCCAGGTGTGCGATGCGGCACTGACAGCCACACAAGAGCACCCGGAAGAAAAACGGGAACTGAGGTCTGGGCAACATGAATTGCTTTTTGCCTGTTTTGGTCCGCAGGTAAAGTGACGAGCTAACTGGCGACATTCTTCTGCGTGTCTGGCGGCGTCCAAGATCGGTAGGCACTCGGACGCGTCCGGTGGATAGGGCAAAATGGTGTCGATGGTGCGGGAGGGGTGACGGCTGTAGAGGAGGTAAAAAGGGGAGAAGCTTGTTGTCGCTTGCATTGCCGTATTATAATCGTATGTAATGAATGGGAGGGCAGTCTCAGTTAGAGTGATCAGGCGTCACATACATAGAAAGCATGTCACCGAGAGTACGATTAAAGCGCTCGGTAGCCTCATTGGTTTAAGGGTGGTAAGCGGTACATGTGCGATGTACAATAGCACACTCAGCAAGCAATTTTTCAATCACCTCGGACAAGAAGGCACAGCCGTGGTCACTGAGGAGTTCTTGAGGGCCTCCATGACACAACACAAAATGACGCCGTAGGAAAGTGGCAACCTCCTATGCTGTAGCCGTTTGAAGAGCAGTGGTCTCCGCATAGCGTATTAGGTGGTCGATAGCAACTATTATCCACCTGTTGCCAGTCAGAGGCAATGGAAGTGGCCCATAAATATCTCTTTCGACACGTTCGAAGGGTCGGAAAGGGCATGGTAAAGACTGCAGTTCATCGGCGGAGGCGTGTGGTGGAGATTTTCGGCGCCAACGTTCGGCATAAGAGCGGACGAAGTTGCGGACGAAGGTATACATACCGCACCAGTAGTAGTGATGTCGAAGCCTTTCGTAGGTCTTGAAGACTCCTACGTGGCCACATTGTGGGTCAGCGTGGAAAGAGGAACAAATCTGCGACCTCAGGGTTCGTGGAACGACGAGCAGCCCCTTGCGTCCCTCTGGTGCGTAGTTGCGTCGATAGAGAAGCGTGTCACGTATCGAGAAGTGTGGAACTTGGCGCCGGAGCGTTCGCGTCTTTGGGAGTTCAGAAGTGTCGGAGAGATGATTGAGGAGAGACGCAGTCCACGGGTCATTGCGTTGTTCGATAGCAATGGTGTCAAAGTCAAGCGATGACAATGTAGAATCGCAAGCGGAGTCAGCTGTGGCATTCTGGGACAGGGGGGAACGGGAAAGGGCGTCGGCGTCTGCATGATTCCGTCCTGACCGATAAACCACGCGTATGTCATAATCTTGAATTTTCAACGCCCAGCGAGCGAGGCGGTCAGATGGGTCTTTTAACGTCCAAAGCCAGCACAGCGCGTGGTGGTCGGTTACGACGTCAAAAGGACGACCATATAGATATGGGCGAAACTTTTCAAGGGCCCACACAATGGCCAAGCACTCCTTTTCTGTGACGCTGTATTTGCTCTCAGCCTTGGTAAGTGTGCGACTAGCGTATGCCACGACGTATTGCTGATGCTCCGGTTTACGCTGTGCAAGCACAGCACCTAGGCCTACACCACTGGCGTCAGTGTGGATTTCAGTTGAGCTTCAGGATCGAAATGACGTAGAATGGGTGGCGTCATGAGAAGCCGTTGCAAGGTGGGGAAAACCTCGTCGCAGGCAGGGGACCACGATAAGAGGTCTTTACAGTTGCTGAGAAGTTGTGTGAGAGGTGATAGACGCGAAGTTTCGGATGAATCGCCGAAATACGAACACAAGCCGATGAAACTTCGAAGTTCTTTGATGGTGGCAGGTTTAGGAAACGTCGTATAACAGCTCGCAATTTCTCGGGATCCGGGAGGATGCCTTCCTTGGAAACAACGTGGCCCAAAATGATCCGTTGACGCTTGTCAAATCGACATTTTTTGAGGTTTAATTGCAAACCAGCGTTAGTTAAGCAAGTGAGGACGTGCTGAAGGTGACGTAAGTGTGTGTCAAAGGTAGGGGCGAAGACCACGATATCATCGAGGTAACACAAGCTTATCTTCTAATTTAGTCCACGCAGGATGCTGTCCATCATTCGTTCAAACGTTGCAGGTGCATCGCAAAGTCAGAAGGACATGACGGTGAATTCATATAAGCCATCTGGCGTGAAAAAAGTGGTTTTGGGGTGATCAGCCTCCGCCATAGGCACCTGCCAGTAGCCTGACGGCCAGTCTAACGAGGAAAAGAACTCGGCACACTGTAAACTGTCCAAAGCATCGTGAATGCGTCGTGCGTCGTAGTGGATAGACATCCTTCAGCGTGATCTTGTTCAATCGCCGAACATCGGCACGGAAACAAATAGAACCGTCTTTCTTTTTGACGAGGACCACCGGAGACGCCCATGGGCTCTTTGAAGGTCTAATGACGCCTTTGCGAAGCATGTCGTCTACTTGGTCAGCAATGACGCGGCGTTCTGTATCGGACACACGATATGGTCGTTGTCGCAGCGGTGAGTGGGACCCAGTGTCGATGTGGTGTTCTACTGCTAAGGCACGACCGAGAGATGTTTGTTCAACGTCGAAAGAATGTCGGCAGCTCTCAAGAATGGTGAGGAGTTGGGAACGCTGCGAAGATGTCAAATCTGCAGCGATGAATGGTTGAATAATGTTCGCCGACGTTGAGTCAGCCGTTGAGACGACAGCAAGTTCACAGATGGAGGTAGAAGGCACCTCATCGGGGACGGATATAATTCTGGAAGAACTGATTGTCTCGACGTGGCCAAGGCACTCGTGACAAAGTAGGGATAAAGACGACGACTCATGATTATAAACTGGCATTGCGGTTGAGCCTTCTACAAGGTCGAGAGCAGCAAAAGGTAGGGGGAGGGCTCTTCGGGCGACGAATAGTGAAAATGGAGTGAAGGAGACCGTGCCATCGAGTATGGCGCTGCATGGAACTGGCAGGAATGCAAAAGAGCATGGAGGGATGTAGGTGTCATCGCTAACGACAAGGTTAGCGGCAGACTGGGTGTCGACAGACGCTTGGTCATCCAGTGAGCAAAATTCAACCTCAGCCCTAGCACAGTCAATTACGGCGTTATGACGCGACAAAAAGTCCCATCCCAAGATAATATCATGGGAGCACGATGAAAGAACCATGAACTTTACCGTATACAGAGCGTCCTGAATTGTCACGCGGGCTGTACATACTGCGGTCGGTTGAAGAGGTTGAGCACTGGCTTTGCGAAGTGATAATCCGGAGAAAGGCGTCGTAACCTTACAAATTGAGCAGCAAAATCCAGCATCTATAACAGAAACAGCTGCACCAGTATCTACAAGGGCGACAGTAGCGATATTTTCGACGAACACATCAATAACATTGGTAGGTGACAAATGAGGACTTGGGCAAACCGAAACTTGCGCAGTTCTTGCCTCAGGAACTGCGTCGTCTAGTTTTCCTCCTCGTTAGGCGCGGGCCGTCGACGCATAGGAGAAGGCGAGCGGCGGCGTGGAGAGGGCGAGCGAAGACGTCCCGACCGAGACCTGGTAGTGGGCTGGCATTGCAGTGAAGGAACCATATCGCGCGTTGGAGTCCAGCGGGAAGAAAGCCTCACGGCGCTTTTTATTAGTGATATGCGTCTGGCGGCGGCAATACCTTGCGACGTGTCCGGGGTATCCACAAGCGTAACATATCGGGCGATTGTCGAGGGTGCGCCACGGGTTGGCGGTGTTAGTGCTGGTACAGTGAACTGGAGCTGGGAGATAGCTCGCGCGAGGCTGGAACGAAGGCGCAGGCACCTTCTGAGTTGGCACGGCTGCAGCCGCGGCGTAGGTGAGAGGAGCAGCCACAAGGTTAGGCTCGCGAGCAGCTGGTAAGGCCTCGGCGACCTCTCCTTGAATGACGCCACGTAGAGACGATGGTAAAGTTGTGGTAGGTTCTGGTGTAAAGCACCGAGAAAAGCTGTCGGGCGACTTCTTTGCGGACAAATGCTTTTATTTCGGCTATTAGTGACCCTTGGTCATGATCACTGATCACACTAGACAGCGATGCCAAATTGTGCGCTGGAGGACGTCTTGTCAGAGCTCGCTGCTTCCGCAATTCATCGTAGCTTTGGCAGAGGCTAATTACGTCGTTAACAGTGTTCGGCCTTTTCGCCAAGAGCATTTAAAAAGCGTCATCGTCAATCCCTTTGAGGATGTGCTTACATTTTTCAGCTTCCGTCATTGCAGGCGTTCACGCGTCTGCACAAATCGACGACGTATTCTATGTATTTTGTGAAGCTTTTACCCGTTTCTTGTGCGCGTGTACGTAAACGTTGCTCGGCACGAAGTTTTTGGACGGCAGGTCGATCAAAGACTGCTACAATTGACGTTTTAAATTGCGGCCACGTTCGGACGTCAGCCTCGTGGTTTTAAGCCAAAGGCTGGCTACACCCGCGAGGTAGAACGACACGCGTGTCAACTTGTCCGCGTCCGTCCATCTGTTTAAAGCGCTCACCCGTTCGAAAGTCGAGCGCCAATCTTCAACGTCGTTGTCATTTGTTCCACTGAAGATTGGAGGCTCCCGCTGAGGAACACTGCCTGGACAGGTGGCCGGAAGAGATGGAAGCGTCTGCTGATCGGCGTCCGGCATAGCAGAAGGTAGCCGTCAAGAACGGAGTTTCAGGATGGTAGCGGGAAGGTGTAAGGGACGGTACCCAGCACCTCCACCAATTTAAAGGAGATTTATTGAGCAGAAAGGTTTAGGCTTGGAAGGCTTGGAAGGCGATGCACAAGCCGCAATTTCCGAGCTCGAGCCGCTGCTACACGCTCGATGCTGCTGCCTCTGCGCCGGAGTCCTTCCTCTTCTGTACAATATATATATATATATATATATATTAATGAAGAAGTTTTTTCAATGGACGAAACGTACATGGGAAGAGAAGAGAACAAATTAGCGGTTGTCTCAATTTTATTGTCAACGGTTTCAACCAGTGAACCAGTTGTCATCAGGGTTTGTGAATAAGTGCGACGCTATGCCATATCGACATGCCACAACGACATGGTGGTGCGAGAAAGAAACTGAAGAGAGCGACAAATTAGTAATGTTTTGCAGTTGTGACATACGCTGTTCCAAACAGTTCTCGTCTGATTGGCTGGAGCTAGCAAAAGAGAGAAGGGTGAGAGAGGCCCCTTTAGAGCGGGGCACGTGTCGTAAGTTTAAGTAACCATAAATAATCGAGGTAGCAGAAGCCAAATAAACTACCTAAAACTTCAAAGAAGTACCAAAAAGAAAAAAAAGAAAAGAAGGAGAGAGAAAGAAAGAAGACGGGGATGGGGCAGCTTGCGCGACGCACCGTTGAAGGTCGTGGGGAAACAATGTTGGTGAGCTTCGGTGGCAGGCAATTAGTTGTAGCGGAAGGGGCCACTCCGGCAGAAAGAGCCCCAGTTGCAGCCGCTTCTAGGGTCCTTTAAGAAAAAGGATAAATTCGTGTTTTGCTGAGACCACAGTGACACGTTCGATATTAATGATAGTTATAGCGCCATAACAGAACAGCGACGCAGAGACAAGAAGGACCCGAAGGACACTAGCGCCAACTTCGAAGTGAGTTTATTGCGCAGAGCGCGAAAACATATAGAGGAGACAGTAAACCATGTGAGAAAATTCATGTGGCGCATATAGCAATGCATGAGGAAGAGAAAAAACAAAAGCACAGAAAAAGGCAAAAAAAGCTCCATAAGAAAACGAAACAGAAAAGTAAAGGTAATATAACTACTTGCGCGCATCGAAGCCTTCGAAGAACCTTAGTTCCATCTCGGACAGAGACACCGTGGACTTGATAATGCCTGTCACCTGTTCGCGTGCCATCTGCTTGGCCTCGACGATGACTCGGGTGTGCTCATCCCCGTGCTTGTACAGCGTCACTGCGTCCTTCAAAAGGGGCACATAGTTGCCCTCAGTGCAGCGCTGAACAAGAGAACCATCTTTGCCGTTTCTAAAATTGTTAGCGTGTTCTCTCAATCTTTCGTTCAGACACGCGGTGTATGCCTCACGTCCTCGACGTCGCAAATCTGGTGATTGTGTTAGGGGATTGATGATGTATTTCACCGGCGAGGTCACGTCAATGACACGATACGGACCATGGTACCAACCAGAAGTTAAAAAAAGGCCAGGAACGTTCGGCGACACCCAAAGCCACACAAGGAAGCAAGCTCAAAACGTAGGAGCTTTGTGATGAACGTCGTCATGTCGAGTCTGTTCTAGACCTTGAGCCTCTCTTGCCAGAGACCGAGCCAACAGATGGCAGTCTTCAGCGTACCTGGCAACTTCAGAAAACGGAGAGCACTCAGATGCATCAGGGCGGTACGGGAGTATAGTGTCTAGTGAGTTGGAAGGTTCGCGACCGTACAACAGAAAGAGCAGAGAACAACAGGTAGTAGCTTGCGTCGCCGTGTTATAAGCAAAGGTAACAAAAGGCAGTACAGCGTCCCAGTTAGTTTGGCCGGAGGAGGTGTACATGCTCCGCAAGTCGCCAAGTGTGCAGTTGAACCGCTCAGGGACACCATTTGTCTGGGAATGGTATACGGTAGATTTTTGGTGGATGATGTGTCATTCAGCGAGGATAGCTTGGATGACCTCCGACAGGAACACTCGACCCCTATCACGAGTAATTCCCGTAGAGCAGCATTGTATAGAATGAAGCTCTGCAGAATAAAAAGCGCAACTTTGTGGGCGGTCGCTGCTGGTAGAGCTGCAGTCTTAGCGTGGCATGTCTGATGCTCGACGCCGACAATATTCCACCGGTTTCCAGAACCACTATATGGGATGGGGCCCTAGAGGTCTATACTCACGCGGTCAAATGGGTGAGCCGGGCACGAGAGCGGCTGTAACATGCCAGTAAGGTGCCTCTTGTTTTGACGGCAAGTGGTGCAAGGCTGAATGTATTTCTGCACAAAGCGATCCATTCTTCGTCAGTAAAATTGTTGGCGCAGCCTTTCGTAGGTTTTCAGGACACTTGCGTGAGCACTTTATGGACATACATGGGAATTCATGCAGATGTCAGAGCGAATAAGAGTAGGGACAGCAGGTAGCCACTTTCTACCTATAGGCATGTAGTTGCGGCGGTACAGCTTGTTGTCTCGCATGGAAAAGTGGGCTGCTTGTCGGCGTAGTGCTTTAGTGGAAGGGACAGCAGACGGATCGGTAAGGTAGTCGGGTAACAAGGCAATGTATGGGTTTTAGGCTGCTCCGAAAGCATGTCGGCGGTGTCGAGTGATGACAAGCTGGTAAAAAGTGGTGACAGAAAAGCCACATCTGGTGTTGATGGCGATCGGGAAAGTGCATCGGCATCCGCATGCTTCCACGCAGAACGATATACGACACGGATGTCGTATTCCTGCAATCGAGGTGTCCAACGCCCCAGGCGTCCGGACGGGTCTTTCAAGGTGGACAGACAACATAGAGCGTGGTGGCCTGTGACCACGCTGAAAAAACGGCCGTAAAGGTACGAGCGAAACGTCTCCGACGGCCAGACTATGGCCAAACACTCCTTCTCTGTCACGGAGTAATTAATTCAGCCTTCTCGAGAGCGCCACTTGCGTAAACGACTACGTATTAGGGTTGGATGCCTTTCCCTTGTAGTGAAACTGCACCAAGACTGGCACCACTTGCATCGGTGTAAATTTCTGTGGCAGCAGTGGCGTCGTAGTGACGAAGAATAGGTGGTTAGGGGCACAGGTGGTGCAGCGGGTGAAATGCGTAGTCACATGCAGGTGACCATGCAGAGATACCTTTGCTGTTGAAAATTAGACTCGTCAAAGGTTCGATCATAGACGCGAAGTTGCGCACGTAGTGACGAAAGAAGGAAAAGACCAACAAAACTACATAGAGCTTTCAGTGATGCGGGCATTGGGAAGTCAGCGACTACTCGAATCTTATCGGCATCTGGATGAACACAATCTCTTGTGATGACATGTCTCAAGATGGTTAGTTTTTGTGCTGCGAGGTGGCACTTGGTGTTAAGTTGTAGGCCTGCAGAAGTTTGACACGTCAGCGTCTCGTGGATGTGACCATGGTGTGTCGAGAAGTCTGCTGAAAAGACTACGATGTAGTAAACCTCAACCTTCTACCCACTCCCTCTGTTTCCTCGAGCAGTGCTCTCTCAGCTGCGTAGCGGCTGTTGCTATAGAAGGGAGTGGAAGGTTGGTTGCTTGGTGTCCATTTTGTCTTGTCGTGGCTGGTGCTGCTTGTAAAGGATGGGGACCATCGCCTTTAGATTCGTTGCAACAACTCGACTTTATGTACAGGAACGTATGTACATATTTACAAGACACTTTCATCGTTGGAACTGTCCCATGATGCCTCCGCAGAGCCGCTAGAGCAGAGCACTCTTTGCTGAGACCAGAACGACCGTGAGGACTCTGGAGCCACGTTTTAACCCCAAGGTTGCCCCTCCCGCTTCTCCTCACGGCCAACCGAAGCAATTCAGTCCGTTTATTGGAGAGACTAAGCACTTGTTGCCGTCCTCTCCTCTCGCTCTCTTCTTCCAGCACTCGACCACTTGGTCGGAGAGAGAGAGACGAAAGGACCGGCCTGCACATTACGTTCCGCGAACTTTGCGAACGCACACAGTGGTAGCGCTATTCGGCTGCGCGCTTCCTGCCATTACCACAAGATAACTACGCTGTCCAGCCATCTAGCGGACTCTAATCCTGATGGATGTGAGTTCATACACTATCCTCACGTCATCCGCCGGCAATCCGCTGGCCGGGAGCGCCTTAGCTGGTTCTTAAAACAGCGACCTACCGTGGTCTTCTCGCCAGAACGGGAAAACTTACGCCGAAATTGTCGTCTCCCGAGAATCGGCTCTTTGGAAAGCTCGCCTTTTTGCGACAAAGACGACTCACCCCCCTAGCCTGGGACGCCAGACTTTAAAGATGTCATACAGGTAACACAAGCAAGTTTTGTTCTTGTGGACATGCAAGTTGGTATCGATCATGCGCTCAAATGTCGCAGGTACGTTGCAGAGCCCAAACGGCATGACTTCGAACTCACATAGGCCATCCGGCGTTACAATGGCTCTTTTAGGACGATCACCTTCAGCCATTAGAACCTGCCCTTACCCAGAACGCAGATCCAAGGATGTAAAGTATTCGGCGCCTTTTAAACAGTCAAGGGCATCATCTATTCGTCGTAGCGGCTAGACATCTTTTTCGTAACCTTGTTTAAGCGGCAATAGTCCACGCAAAATTGAACGGTGCCATCATTTTTTACCAAAACCACAGGTGATGACCATGCCCTTTAAGAGGGCTGTATGACTTCACGTTTAAGCACGTCATTTACTTGCTCCCTAATGACACGGCGCCCTTTGGCGGAAACGCGGTAAGGACACTGTCGCAAGGTGAGTGTGAGCCAGAGTCAATAGTATGAGTGATAGTCGTGGTGCGGGCCAAACCAATTTCTTGAAAGTCGAAAGAAGAGCGAAACTTGTTAAGGAGAGCAACAAGTTGGCGGCGATGCGAGAAGGGAAGGTCTGCGTCAATAGCATTGTCGAAGGCTGTCAAACTTTATGGCTCAGACGCAAGAGTGATTGCGGCA
Organism: Rhipicephalus annulatus; assembly: GCA_013436015.1. NCBI lineage: Eukaryota > Metazoa > Arthropoda > Arachnida > Ixodida > Ixodidae > Rhipicephalus > Rhipicephalus annulatus. The sequence goes on along the minus strand of WOVY01010474.1, from coordinate 133,869 downwards.
ATGTGACATGGGGTTTCGTCGGGAAGAATAATATCATCGATATGGTTGACAGGTTGTACATATCTCAAGGTTTCACCACAGAGTAAGCCGATGGGGTAGTTGCAGTGGTTGGTAACCAGCATTGCGGTTGAACCAGACGCATTTGTAAGAACGGAAAATGAGAGAACGATTCTCTTGCGTTCAGTAGAAACCCAAGATGGCGTAAACACCACCGTGGCGTGAGGCTGCGCCACACATGAAAGATTAATGAGGACTGCTTCCAGAGGCAAGTTTATGTCGTCGTCAGCGATGAGTCTGCAGAAAAAAAGGGGAACGGTCGGGCGATGAAAATTCACATGTTCGTACAAAAGACACTTCTGCACGTGAACAATCGATGATAGCTTCATGACGTGATAAGAAAGCCCAACCCGAGATGTGGTCATGAGAGCAAGATGGAAGAACGAAAACAAAATTGGCAGATCTCACGTAGAGTGAGAATTGATATTCGCGAAACATGAATAAGAAATGGTAAAATGTCCCTTTAAGATGAGAACAACGTTGCCAGTGGAAGTAAATGATGCCGTACTTGACTTCCGTGTCATTATTACCACGTTTCGAAGTGTCGTTTACCCTCCTCATTCATTTATGTCACGTGATACCAATTTTAGTATATGTGGAGCAAGCGAAACGGCCACAAGCACTCTAAGAGCGTGGTGTGTTGTCAAGTTCCTACATGACAAGCGTGTCAGGATTATCATGTTTGCACCTGTCATATAATTCGTCATCAATTGACGTCTCGTAACACCAAATTTAGAATACGTGGAGCTAGCGAAACGGCCGCGAGCGCATCATAAAGGGCCAATTATTCTCCAATGTAGCGTTGACGCACTTGCACGCTGGGCACAGCGACGCTACGTTAGCAAAACGCAAGTACTTATAGTCTGACAATTGGCGCGACCAGCGTCTGTCAGCGCGGCTCGACGGCATCCAGCAAGAAATGTGATATGCTGCATTTCGCGCCGATGCGTTATCAGACAACACTGCGTCTCCCTCTTTTCGTGACGGAGGGATGCCGGACGTGCTGAAACGCGAATGCGTCCAAGCAACACAGCGCGGCGTGCGCATGTGAGTATATGGGAGGACTGGCGCCTGGCCGCGACGAAATCAATGCTGGTGAGCACGCACACCGCGTCACGTTGAAATGTATTGGCATCTTGACTGTGCCATGTAGTCATGCTCTCACATGACACACATCTTATGATTATCATATCTGCACCAGTCACGTACTTTCGCCATTCACTGGCGGCGCGTGATACCTAGTTGGGTACATGTGAAGATAGCAAAACGGCCGCGATCGCATCATAAGCGTAGCAGGTCGTCATATTGTTACACGACATGGATCTAATGTTTATCATGTTTGCACCAGTATCATGCCTTCGCCATCCATTCACGTACTCTAATACCGAATTTGGTATATGTGATGCTAGGGGAACAGCCGCGAGCACATCATGGGCGTGAAATGTAGTCATGTTCTTACATAACACGCATGCCATGACTTTCATGTTAGGGTCTTTTGCTTGTGTTCGGCATTTAATCATGCCTTACCATACAATTTTTGCAACATGCCATGCGAACCTAATCACCGCAAGAGCTGCAGGAACATGAAATGTAAATCCTGATAATCATGACATACATATCATCATTTTCGTGTTATGACTAGTCAAATATGTTCTCCATACAGTCATGTTACGCCATGCCAAGGTTGGTATTGACACCATTATCGAAACAGCCAGTATAGCTAAATGTCGTAGGCGGCTAGATAGATAGACAGCCAGACAGACCGATATATAGATAGATAGATGCATAGATAGATAGACAGATAGATGGATAGATAGATAGATAGATAGATAGATAAATAGATAGATAGATAGAAAGTTATATACATAGGCTTGAAGTCGTAAAGTTTGCTATAAAATGCTTCGCATTCAATATTTATGATGTACGAGATGTCTTGCATGACGACATGCACCGCACACACAGCCGAGGGATGAATGCGTTGCGCGCTAGCCGTGGACAGCACCATACCACACACACAGAGAGAGAAAACACTTTATTTCCGCATAACCCGGAGCATTAAAAATGGTCGGGCCCCCATTCCACGGCTCCGCTGGCGCTAGCCATCATCTTTACCCGTTGAACCAGCCAGCGCTGATAAACAATGGCCGAGCTGGACAGCAGTGCCTCCCATTGTTCCTCTGTGTTGTTCATGTTGTGGTGTTCTTCATTGTGATGCGCACACTCCCACGAGATGTGAGGCAGAGTCGGTGTGGCCCCACACCATAGACGTATATCTCTGTATGCTGTGGGGTAGAATACATGCAGCTTGTGTAAGTTCGTGTATGTGTTTGTTTGGAATCTGCGTAATGCCACTGATTTCATTGCTGTCAGTTTCTTATGCGGCGCTGGATACAGTTTTCTATTGTCCCCGTAATACTGAAGAATTGTACCAAAGTTAGGGTCTAGGGGCGTGGGATCCTCTATTGCAGTGTGCAAGGAAGCTCGGTGATTTGTGAAGCCTCGAGCTGCCTCATCCAAAAACTGGTGAGTTGTGGTCACTTGTTTCAGTTTTCGAAAAAAATTTTCCGTTCATCACAAAAACGGCGGTCTCAGTATAAATTAACGCTAGTGTGGTGACTCCCTACAAATGGACATCAATAACATTTTGCGGCGAAAATGGAGGCCAAGAGAATTGCTCAGAAGTTGCACTTCTTTCCTCCGGAACCGCACTGATTAGTTTCCCTCCTCAGGAGGTGGTCGATGACGCGTAGGTGATGGCAATCGGCGACGAGAATGATGGGAAACGAGTAGTTGATGGGCGGCTATCCGAGCCGGAGTGCCTCTGTTCATATGCAGACGTGGTGCCCTGCTGCGGCACGTATGTAGGAGTTACAAAGCAGGCGTACGCAGGTGTGGGACGGTGGTGGCAGAAGCGTGGAATGTGGCCAGCGATGCCAAACGCGAAGCAGATTGGACGGTTTTCATGGGTGCGCCACTCATTAAAAGGACGGAAAAAGTGAGGTGGTGGCCTGTAGACTGAAGGCGAGGCCAGAGGAGGTGAGGCCGATAAGTTTACTTGATCCGCCAGGGGCATAGTGACCACAGCTGCGAAGCTGAAAGGTGAAGGTGGCGCGAGTGGTGCGTAGCCGGTAGTTGAGAAATCAAATGGTACCGAAGTACAAGGGTAAGGGGCCGGAACTGGCGGGAGGGCGTCGCAAATTTCCGTGCATATGGCCTGCTGCAGCGTTGAAGGCAGGCTTGCGGTCGGCGCGGTGCTACATGGCAGCAGGGAGAGCTGTCGGGCGACTTCTTTCTGATGAAGTCTTTGATCTGGTTGGACAGAGTTCCTTGGCGAACGTTGCCATTTGCGAGTGCGACGGACGAGATCAAATCTGGCGGAGGGATACTCTGTCGGGCGATGGAACGCTGACGGCGCAATTCATCGAAGCTTTGGCACAGGCTAACGAGGGCTGCCACCGTGGTCGGGCTTTTCGCCAGCAAAATCTGGAATGCGCCATCCTCAATGCCCTTGAGAATCTGTATAATTTTCTTTTCTTCAGGCATAGATGAGTTAACGCGCCTGCAGAGGTCGAGCACATCCTCAATATAACTAGTAAACGTCTCGCCAGACTGCTGGGCTCGATGGTGTTGACGCTGGTCAGCACATAGCTTGCGGACCTCTGGTCGGCTGAACGCTTCCGTCTCGAAAGTCTTAAAAGTGGACCAGTTGACGATGGCGGTTTCGCGGTAGGTAAACCGAAGCTTAGCGAAGTCAGCCAAGTAAATTTAACATAGGTGAGCTTTAGGGCCATCGTCCCACTTGTTGCTGGTGCTTATGCGTTCTTACAAGGAGAGACAGTTTTCAACGTCCTGCTCACCACTGCCGCTGAAGCTTGGTGGGTCCCGTTAACGGGTAGCGCCGGGGCAGGTAGACGGGGCAGCCTATGGTGCTGGCTGTGTCGGGATGGTCTGGTTGGTGACGGCGTTAGTCATGTTGTGCGATGGTCTCTCGGCCAACTTGCGAAAGTGTAGCTCCAGGTGTGCTTGGGGATCTCAGCAGCCTCCACCAAATGTTATTGTGTATTCAACCAGAGATGTCGCAACGAGGTCACAACGGAAAATTGCCGTACGGCAATTCTGGCAAAGGCGGCACAGTTTCTCGTGATAATGATGATGATGAACCTTCAGCTTTACTGGCACTCACCCACAAAGGGGGATCAGCCAAGAATCGGGCGGCAGGATCATCAAGTGTGCTAAGTCAGGCTTTCATGTAGTCTCGTAGCCGTAAATAATACCAATAGGCTAACAGGGTAATCTCTTTGTTGTCCTTATGTACTCGCACACAGCAGAGAAATCCTCCCTGTGGCTATAACCTAATGTAATCCCTCCAAAGGATGAAATTAGTTCCACGTTTATTTTTAAACCTAGCTTCTCAAGTGGTTCGACCAGGTATCTTTTTCTTTGATAAGCATAACGTTGACAGGTTAAAAAGAAATGATATATTGATTCCGATTCCTTGCAAAAGAGACACAACGGAGATGCTGTTAGTCCAGCTTTATGTAGGTAGTAATTCCGATGCGGAATTCTGCATCGTAATCTGGTGATTTCTCGTGCTAGCAGAGCACGGGTTTTTTCGTTCTCTTCCGAAGGCACATACGCGTTGGCGCGTATGCTCCACTACAGATGGTTTTCTGTCACCTCAACATGTTTTTTGCGCTCTGCGCAATAAACTCAGTGGGAAGTTAGCACTCGTATCCTTCTTGTCAGTCTAGTCTCTGCTTCGCCGTTGTGTTCTCGCGCTATAACTATCATCATGTCATAGCAACTAGCCCAAACTGCCACACTTCTACGTTCCATATGTGTGTGTGGGGGGTAGGTAGATTTCGGGGCAAAGGTGGTGAAAACACACAAAAGTGTTTGAAAAGTACAGGCTAGGTTTTGGGCCAGAAGGCACATGTTGTTAATATGGCAGCGTGCATGTATGCAGCCCTTTTGTAGCACTCCTCGAAGCACTTGTTATTGAAACTGGCTGGCACTGTTTGGGTTCTTCCACTTGAAAATAATCACAGAAACATAGGTACACGGAATGGCCGCAAGTAGAAAAAAATGTGAAACGTGAAAATGCAACAAATATTTACAGGTGATAATTAAACCGGTGATACTGTGCGAGATATGCGCACAACTCTGGAAACTCAGGGAAGTGCAAACTGACAAAACAGTAATAAAAATAAAATAATTATATTAATAAATATATCAAATATAATAACACAATGTAAATGAAAAATGAAATAAGTGAAAGAAGTCATAAAACTAAGAAATACATACGTGAACACAACATGGAAAAAATTTCGGTTGGTCCATTCTCCCGGATAACTATTGGACACTTCTTTTGATAAGGTCGAGGAATATTATATTGATTATGCCAGGCTCAATGCGTGTCTTATCTCACCTCTGCTCGTCTTAATAAACGATAGGTTGCTGATGCTTTTATTGATATCGTGTGTTAGTGCTCGAAATTTGTGGATGAAGTATGATTCTCTTTGTTCCTGTTCAAGAGTCCCACGCAAGTCTGACTGGAGGAGCGTGACTCGTATTTTATGAGATGAGAGCTCCGGCAAGCTATGATGCTTAGAAAAAGGGAGATTTGGTAGTGTGCGTGCGTGGGCTTTGTGGTTATTGAAATGTAGTAGTTGGAACGCCGTACCATTCCGACCAATATACTGCTGGCCACAGACATTGCAATGCAGCATATATACCACGTTCTGTCTGTCACAATTCAGCGAGTGCTTAATTTTTTATGTGAAGCCTGAGAACGAAACCACAGTGACACCGTTGGCAGTCATGTGTTTGCAGACTTGGAAACGTGGTTTCTCTCATGGCTTACAACCCGATTCACTGCTTTCAGATTTGGTCGTTCTAGCTCTAACTAGAATGTCTTTTATATTCTTTCCGCCGCGAGCGGTCTACTACTGCGGCAGTATCAAAATCTCTCCGACGTCAAGCTGCTGATTTTGGCATTCGTTTTCGCCTACTACACCGACGCAACTACGCCTTTGAAGGTCGCATGTGATTCTTGGTTGTCTCCCGCTGCCTGCGATTACAAATAGGCATCTTATTCCACGACGATGTGGCCATCTAGAGATCCAGAGAGACAGTAAAAAAAGGGGAGCGATCCATGGGTCCTTGTGTTGTTCGCTGGCAAAGGAGTCAAGGTCGAGAGTTGTGACGGAGTTGGTACCAATGGTTCGGCAGGCCAAGTCGGGAGGAGAAAGCAAACGGGACAGGGTGTCAGCGTCAGAGTGCTTGCGTCTACTGCGATAGATGACGGGAATGTCATACTCTTAGGTTCGCAGTGGCCAGTGAGTTTGGTGGCCAGAAGGGCCTTTCAATGTGGCGAGCCAACAGATTGCATGGTTGTCCGCTACCAGGTCGAACGGGTGACGATACAAATAAAAGCGGAACTTGCGAAGTGCCCACACCAGAGCTAAGCACTCTTTTGCATTGACGCTGTAATTGGCCTAGGCTTTAGTAAGCGTGTGAATCTCATAACCGACGACGTATTCGGAGTAGTGCTGCTTACGTTGGGCGAGAACAGCGCCAGGACCAACCCCGCTAGCGTCTGCGTGAACTTGTGTTGCAGCTGTTGGGTAGAATTGCCGCCGAATGGGAGCAGACTACAGAGCGTGCTAAACGTGACGTCGCAGTCAGAAGACCAGGATGAAAGGTCTGTGTCACGGCGTTGGAGGTTGTCAGTGATGACATGATCGACGCGAAATTTCGAACGAATGGCGGGAAGTAAGAGCATCGTCACCGTATTTATTCGACGGTAGTCAACGCGAAATGGGATCGATTCATGCTTCCGAACTAGAACGACAGGAGATACCCAAGGGGTGTGTCGTCGTTGAGTAACGCGACGGCGTAGCATTTTTTCGCCCTGGTCGTTGACGACGTGACGTCCTGCAGCATAGACACGGTATGGTCTTTGACGCAATGGCTGGTGCAAACCAGTGTTAGTGTAGTGGTGCACTGCCAAAGTGCAACCCAGTTGCGGTTGAGAAACGTCGAATCAATGGGCAAAGTGCTAGAAGAGGCAAAGAAGCTCGGCGCGTTCTTAGCACTTGTGATTTCGGTGATAGAACTCGGAAAGATGTCGCTCGACGAGTATTACAGTGAGGGAAGCGCATGAAGTTCAGTCGAATCACTACGGCACGATTCTTCTGGCCTGTTAAGGAAGAAAGAAGAATCAAGGTGCTCCACTCGTCTGAGATATTCACCGACAAGTAGCGTAAGCGGTGTGGAAAGAGGGTTGTGGACAAAAATATTTCTTCAACTAGCAGTGACGTCAAGGGTAGCGAGAGATAGGGAAGTTGCTGTGTGGCTCATGAATATGTAGAAAGGTGTAAACAATACCGTAGCATCATTATGGTCATCGCAGCAAACAGGGACAATGGCAAAAGAGGCTGGCGGAATTTCAATGTCCTCCTGCACGAGTTTTGGCAACTGATCAACAATTTTCTGCAAAGGTTCATTATACAGGTGCGAAAATTAAACTTCAGCGCTTGCGCAGTCAATGACGGCTTCATGATGTGACAGAAAGTCTCACCCGAAGATAATGTCTTGCGAGCACACCGAAAGGATGATGAACTCGACGAGGTACATAACGCTTTGGATGTATATGCGCGCAGTGCAGGCGCTGAGAGTTTGAACTGGTTGAGTGCTAACCGTGCGTAGTGATATTCCAGAGAGCGGCGTGGTCACTTTGCGTAGAAAATGACAGAGCTGGGTGGCTATAACAGAAACGACGAGGGCAAATGTAGAAACACCATGGACAGATATGGCAACAACGTTAGCAGGTGAGGTGTGAGGACTTGGGCATTTCGAAGACGGCGCCATCCTTGCCGCTGAACTGCGGCGTTTAGTTTTCCCTGGAAAGTGACCACCTGCGAGGAGACGGGGAGCGGGGGGAGTGCGACTGAGATGGGGACCGGGGTGACTCGGAAAGGTCAGTCTAGCCATACTGCGGTGAGCGATAAGGAGCAGGTGAGTGCATGGGCTGAGGTTAATATGGGAAGGGCTGGGTAGCGTCGCGGAGTGGTTGGAAGTGACGGTGACAAAATGAGGCAATCTGTCCTGGTGTACTGTAGGTGTAGAAAATCGGGTGATTGTCAGGAATGCACCAAGAATTGCTGACTCACGGTGCGGCTCCATGTGTCGAAAGAGAGCCGGGGCGGGCAGCAGATGAGTGTGTGGGTGGAAAATGCTGCTGGTGGAGTCTGCGTACCACCGAAGGATACGTAAAAGGCAATGCTACAGGCTGCATAGCCGACGCATGGGCAAGAACATGGCGATAGTCTGCTCGTGGGGAGCAACGGGAGCAGCCTGGCTAACTCTTCGGCTATAACATCGAGGAGCAGGGCTGAGGGGGCAGACGAGAGGATCGTGGCTGCTGTGTGAATGGAAAAAAGGACAGTTGCCGAGCTACTTCTTCGCGCACAAAATCTTTATTCTCTTGCAGAGTCGGCGAGTGCTCGGGAAAAGAAGTAAGACTGCAGCACAAGCCGGCGTGCTCGGAGAATGGCCTAGTCAGGGCGCGCTCCTTCTTCAATTCGCCAAAACTTTGACACATTGTACAAATTTCGCAATGGTGGCAGTATTACGGGCCAGGAGCATCGGAAATGCGCCGTAATTGATCCTTTGAGGTGGTCCTGATTCTTGTCAGACTCGAGCATGGCGAGGTTCACACGGCCGCAAAGATAAACGATGTCTGATGTACCCGATAAATGCTTCCAAAGGCGTCTGTGAGCGAGTCCCCAAGTGGTGTTTAGCCAGAGACTCGCGGACAGCAGAACGGTAAAAACGTCAGCCAAAGGCAACTTGAAGACAAACCATATCGGAATGTCGTTTTTGTGGTTTTTATACCGCATTTTGGCAACGTAGGTGAGGTAGATTGTGACGTGAGTCAACTTGTACGCGCCATTCCACTTGTTAGCCCTCACCAGATCATATTGTATGAGCCAGTCTTCGACATTGGTCTCATCAGCTCTGCTAAACACCTTGGGACTAGCTTGGGGACAGAGTGAAAGAGCCAAATTGTGCGTTTTTGGTTGCCTTTATGGTAGGAAGCGTTCAGTTAGGCAGATCCACACTTTGGCGACGGCTAATAGCAGCACCCAGGTTCAAGCAACTGGAAATGGCAGCCCCCTCTACCAATTGAAAAGCGGTTTATGACGACTGTTGCGACGGCGGCTTAAAGATAAAAACACAATCGGAACAGGGCATCGTTCAGGCAGATGTCAGCGATGACTAGCGCGAGGCAAGCGAGACGAGCCATGAACCCAGTACCCAAGCTTTGGCAATGCTGCTTGCCAAAGATCCTTTTTCTTCGTCACAATGTTGTACATTATTTTTGTTTTCTGTAAATAAATTTTAAGGCCTACCTTTAGGTTTTTCCTGTCTAACTGCGTAATCGTGAGTTGCAATTCCTCCCTTTATTTATTTAGCCATGGAATTTCATCAGCGAGCTCCAGTTACTAAGGTACTCTGCATTAACTTTTATTCCTAACTCTTCCCATTCTAGGCCTTTGAAAATATCCTGTAAGCACGCGGTAAATAGCATTGGGGAGATTACATCCCCTTATCTTACACACTTTTTGATGAGTAATCTGTGACTTTCTTTATGAACCATTGTGGTGGCAGTTGAGCCTTTTTATATTTCATCCTGGGTGTTTATATATGCTTTGTCGACGCCCTGATTCCACACGGTCTGCATGACTGCTAAAATTTCTACTGAATAACATTCCTGCTCATAATATATTAGGGCTATGTATAGTAGTTGGCTGTATTCTGGAAATTTTTTTATTTACTTATTTGTTGTATCAATGTGGTCAATTGTTGAGTAGCCTCTTTGATATCCTGCTTGTTTTTTTGGTCAATTGAATTCTAAGGTTGTCTTGATTCTGCTAGCAATCACCATTGTAAATAGCTTGTATACGATGGAGACCAAGTTGATTGGCCTGTAATTCTCAAGCTCTTGTAATTTTTTTTTGTAATAGTATTATGTCAGCATTCTTCAAAGATTTTGGTAGCGTCTTCGTCAGGAGACACTTTGTAAATAAAATGGCTAGATTTTCCAGCACAATCTGTCCTCCGTATTGAAGCTAACCTTATGTTACCCGACCCTCACCTACAGCTTTGCCTATGTGCTATCCCTCAAAAGCTTTTCTAACCTCTTCTGTCATTGCTGGTGGGATGTCATCTGGGTTATTGTTATTTTCACAATATGGTCATGGTTGTCCCGTATGCTGTACAGATCTTTGTAAAACTCCTCTGCTTTGTTGACTATCCTATCCGTGTTGGTAGTTAATTTGCCTTCTATGTCGCTTGGTGCTTACATGTGATTTTCGGTAATGCGGCACTGCGGGCTAGTTGGTTTCGTTCACATGCATTCATATTTGTAGCGCAAAATAGAAAATCATGGAGACATACAGAAGTAACACATAATCAAGATGAGCGCTAGACATCAACTGATTTTTTATTGAAAATGACATAACCCATCGGAGATTGGCGCATGCATGCTATCACTCTATGACGTGCGGCGTAAAAGCCCGCGACGAGATTTGTGCCTTGCGAGATTGCTGTCGTGTATAAGACACCGCTTTTATGGGGTGGTTAACACAATGGGCGCAGCGGGAGCTATCTCAATGACATATTGTGGGAGCACAGTTGGGCACATGACTCGCTGGTAGTGGGGGGCAATTTGGCGCATCATTGCCGAAGGTGTGTTTGTGCTGCTTATTTCGCCAATACACGTCTGCTTAGAAAAAGCAAGAATAAGGCAACTTGAGAGTATATAGAAGCGTTTGCAATCAGCGAGAACGAAGGAAAATGTGTAAGTGTGGCATCTGTTGCCTCATGCGAAGAGAGATCGAGTATTTAAATGTAAATCGTCCGCACGTGGGGTGGTGATTCGTGAGGTAACAAGAAGAAAAAAGCACTTTAGAATGCGATTGCGCACATGCGATAATGTCTGACGGGTTCAGCCTTTTCGATGAAAAAATCAGTTGAAGTCGTGCGCTCATCCTCTTTATGTGTTACTTCTGTGTGTCACCATACTTTTCTGTTTTGCACTACAAATATGAATTCTAAGGCCTGTTTCCTCAATAAGAGCCAAGTATCTGTCTTGAAGTGATACTCTGAATTCCTCTACTTCCCCTCGCAGTCTTAGCCGAATTGACTGGCTTCTTGATTATCAGTTTTCGTTGTTCTTTCCTCAAGTCTAGGCGAAGTCGAAACCTTACCAATTTATGGTCGCTACATCGTACCTTGCCAAGCACTTCTACAATCTGCACGATGCTTGGATGTGCACTCCGTATAAAATGTATTTCAATCTTACTTTTGCCAAGAGGGCCTTTTCATATCCACTCACGGTTCCCTCGTGGTCGGTTGAAGCTATTCAGGATCTCTAAATTATTGCATTCGGCGATTGCTGCTTTATATGGGTATAGTGCACCGTGACAAGGACACAACACAAGCACACAGCGCTAACTTTTAACTTATGTTTTATTTACGATCACACATGCTATTTATAAAATATCAGTAGCTAACTTGCAACGAATATTTTCCTTGTGATTACACATGCTATTTAGACAAAAACAGTAGACCAAAAAAATCTCAAAGTAGAATAGGAATACTGTGAAATAAAAGAACGGAATATGTATAGGTTCATACATAGCGCCGTACTTGAGCGACCTATTTTTAGCACAACGTAATAAGGTTCCTGAGGAGCGTGTCAAGCACGCTGATGTGATTGCTCTTTTTAGGTTTGTAGACGACTGTCTGATTGTTGCCAATAATGATCATAACAATTTGACGTGGTTGCTTTAACCTTGTTCTAACCAAACTCTAACCATGTTCATGACTGTGTTATCTCTTTTGGTCCAGACGCATGAAACACCAAATAGCAGTTTCATAAAATTCTGTGAACAAGGGCAGTGTTTTCTGCCAGCAGGAGTTTGCTGGAGCTATGAACCACGAGGAAGTACGCCGGTTCTTCCGTTCACGTCTGCTCACTGAAAATTGGCAAAGCATGTGGTGACAAATTCCAAAGACGACACACACACGCTTGAACTTGTTGAAGTTCCAGCGTATGTGTGTCGTATTCTCCTTTTGTGTGCGCATCCCTATGCTGGTTTCCCCGCTTCTTCAGGTATATACCAAGAGGCCCACCAACATATTCTCCAACTTGGAATAAGTTATACAAATAAATGAATGCAGAGCAAAAGATAGTCAAATTTGAACATTCATAAGTAGAGCAAAAACACTTTTTAGAACAATAAAAAATAGAGAAAATTGCGAATAATATTGGCTAAATGAAAAAAGAATGAAAAACGCAAGAAAAAAAGACTACATTCTAAGACAAAAGTGTGTTCAAAGGGTGTGTAGTTCGTCTTTTTGGTGACTAATGGGGCTGCCACATTCATTAATCTAGATAAAGACTAAGGGCACCAAATATAACAGTTAGTCCCCACATACTAGCTCAAGTGACTAACATTTATTCCTCACATTTATACCTTAGCGGGTAACCGCTTGTTTCACAAATCACCCCAAAAGACTAAAAGTTATTCCTCATATTTACACCTTATCGCGGAACCTTTTGCCACTACAATTACACCTTGTCGGACGAATTGTTAGTCCACTAAAATTGTCTATTGTGGTAAAATTTTTATCCTCAGTTCAAATATTGTTTTTCCGATTACTCTCTATGAGGCCTCAAACTTTTTTCAACAATTTCTCTGCGCAGTGAGAAATAAACGGCGCAAAAAAAAACGCGAAAAATTATTTAGTCTTCTGTGTGTCTCTGCTTTCGTAGTCACTGCAACAACGGAAGAAAAAAGTGAGACATCAAACTCTAGTATTTTTCTATTTACACAAAGAGTTTTTTCATTATTTCAGTGAGTTCATGGTAAAAAGTGCAAGTCCAGCCTTGTCGTGATATCATGTACAGTCATTGTGAAGCTGTGCCGAAGGAAGCGACAAATGACAGGCATTGCATACGCCAGCGCACACAGCCTTCTGCATATTGTGTGCGCACGGCTGTACAAGAACATTGAAAAAATAGTTTGTCACACGTGACAGAAGATGAAGATGCACGCGTATGACAACTACGTGCAAGGTGATATAAAAATGAACGAGTAAATTTTGACACGCAAATAACTTGATTTTCACATCTCGTAGAGTCCTTATGAAGCTGCTCGGACGAAAACGATAGATTACAGGTAGTGCAGACACCAGTGCTCGCAGCCACAGCCTTCAGCATGGTGTGTGCCCACCCCTTAGTTAATAGTTAATACCACGAGACAGAGGATGAAAATGCAAGCTTATGACAGAAAACGTGGAAGGTTACTATACATACGTGCAAGTTATGACATGAAAACAATTTCGCTGCCATGTCACACATCGTCAAAGACGCATTTCGATTCCCATAGCGCCACAGCTTGAGTGCGGCGGCCGCAGTCATAACTCCGAGGCGACACGAACTATCATGCCGCCAGCAAGTTGGTGAGTTCTAGGCGAGTGACGTCGTTCAGTTCAAGCTAGCGAAGACGAGACTAAACATGGTGTCACACGCGGAGCGTCTGCCGCCAGCGAACATCGAACAGGAGAACGAGCGTACGCGAGGCCGCCGTCATGAACAGCACCGAGCTGATTCGGAGCGAGCGCCAAAAAGAGCGACGGTAATAGCAATTTTTAATCTATTTTTTATTGTTTGAAGCAGTGTTTTTGTTCTACTTATGATTGTTAAAAAGGGCAAACCTCTTTTCCACTAACTCGCGTGAGAGTATCGAGCGAACGCGAGTTTGCGATCGCGGCCGCCACCAGCGGCCGCCGTCACCGAGCTGCTTGCGACGAACTGACGGGGAAGCCACTGTAACGGCGACCAAATTTTTTTAGTTTCGACGCTCGCGATAGCCCCACCGGCCCATGCCGGTGCACTTACAGCGCACAACATCCTTGAACCATGCTCGTTACCAGCAACCGGAACATGTTTTGCACGACTCGCAACACAGCGAGCAGGTCTCCGCTGATTATCGTGAGCCCTCAGCTGATCATGGCAGCGAACTCAGGCGAGTACTCGTTGAGCGAGCGTACGCGAGGCCGATGGCAATGGCGGCCAATTTCCAGGCGGTCACAAATCACAGGCGAACTGCACACGCGCAATCCGACATTCGCGGTGCATTTCGTGCGTATATACAACACGACCAAGTCCGTTGCCGGCAAGCGCGATGTGTATCGCACACGCGACATGTACTGCAGAATTAAAAAACATCGCCTACTTCTGAAAAAATATGGCGTTGATTTCGGCCCTGAGTCAGAATAAAATAAAGTATTCTATAGACCTGCTGTCTTTTCGTCCACCATGGCGGCCTTCATTCCCAACCGGTGATGTCGTGAGTTGTGCGCCACCATTTTGAGAAAGCTAGATATATAAAGCACGGCGTGGCGATGTGTGTAGGCCTGCTCCAGACTTCATGGTTGCGATCAAACGTAAAAGCAGCAGCGCACGCTCATTCAAGAGTAATGAGAAAGCACCACGGCGTAATTCTTTAAATCGCCGAGCCCACCGAGCGCAACACAACGCGAACCGCCACCAACAAAACAAAGGGCAAGACTGAGCGAGGAGAGATGAGGACGGCTAGTTTTTTGACAGCGGTTTGCGCACGGCCTGCACTTCCTGTGCTGTTCATTCCTCTGTAGACCAAGTTATTTGCACGCGGTACGCATTCCTCTGTGGTTACTCCCGAATTGCGCATCTGTTCGTCGCGCGCGCCCATGGGGCTCTATTACTCCCTTTTCGGGTAATTTTGCCCTAGAGTGTAGCTGTGACACAATAAAGAGTACATGAGCATGAACATAAATCTGATCAGGTGTTGAACTGAGTATAAACATGAATATGAATATGAACGCAAATATGCACACGAATATGAACTGAGATACTGCAATTACACATTATTATAATTGATACCATTGTGTGGTAGCGTTTGAGAAGACGAGCGAAATACGTACCACCAGTACCAAATCCTGTGTCAACGTAACGTCCATACAAACTTCTAGAATTACCAATTTGTTTTCGGCTAATATTTATTAGAGCATTACTCCTCATAAGACCAGCAGTTGGCTGCTTTATCCTAAAAGGGGTGTTCGGTGTGCTAATGAGCGACATTTAAGTATTATTGAGAATGAAATAAACACAAGCATCAGAACAAAAAATAACTTCTTTGCGTATTCCTCCGACGTTCTCAACCGGCGAGCTTCAATAAAAGAGCACATTTCTGGTTTTTAAGCCTTATAAGGTAAGTATTCACCAAATGTGCAGAAAACACAGCTGTTAAATCACAGTATAGTTTTCGATACGTTTCCTTTCAGCTGGTTTAGATCGAGTACAGTCACTGTCTCCCTTGCCTTATGTGCAGTTTTTTCAGTGCCCTTGAGGTTCAATAGAACAATAGAACAAACAAAAAGATGGAAGCGGCGCCAAACAATGAACGCTTGTTGATATGCCTCTTGCTCATTCAGTACGATCTCTTTTGACGTTAGGAAGCAATTGCAACTTCTGAGAATCATTCCGAATATACAAAAATATACTGTTTTTTTGGCATCCTGGCTCCTGATACTGTGCTAGATATTTGTTTTCTATTTAAATTAACATAGCACTTGAGGCAAAACATGTATATTGTCTATTTAGCTGGATTCGACAAGGCCGTATAGCCTGTATTAGGTGCGGAGCGTTTATAGCCTGAGGTTGCCGTATGCTATCATCGTATCACGCAGCTTGGTGTAACGCTGGCTTAACGGCAGTTGCGTGCTGACGTTTCGCCGCAGCGACAAATAATACGCTGGTGCGATCAGGGCAGGCTTAGTTCTGTAGTGTGCTGGCAAGCGGACGCAGCGAGGACACCACGTGAAGCATGACTGTATGAAGGACGGCCGTGGAGAACAAGATGGTGAGAATAGGAAGTTAGGCTGAGGAGGAGAATGTGTGGAATGGGAAAAGTAACAGCAAAAAAGAGTGCGTGAAGGAACAACACGAGGAAGAGCAAATTGATGTGAAAGTATATTGTCATCTTAGGTTGCTGTTTGTAGTCATGCACACAGCCTATAGAGTATCATGTATAAAAAGCACGTCACATAGGGAATCGAGGGTGAGGATGACTGATGTAAGAATTAGGATGCAAAGAAGTACAATATGGTACAGTTTATTATAGTCGTGAATGGCTTCTCGAAAGACAAAACCCTGTAATAATATCCATGTATTGCAAGGGGGTGTGAAGAGAAAGCGAGGGTATGTAGGATCAAAAAGAACAAAGGTAAAGTTTAACACACCCATGCATCACGTCACACAGGCACCACCGCTTATAACGAACCATGCAAAGTACGGAAGTGAACAGAGAAAGTGAACTAATAGGCAGTTACGAATTAGGAATTATGAGAAGTGTAGCAGAGATAGTCAAATATATAGAAAGGGATACGAGAGGAAATTGCGCGTGAGAAGGAGGTGCTTGGTATTGCATATAGCGAAAGGACTCGTGAACTTATGGCCAGGAGACATGTTGTGAGAGAGGAGCAGGATAATCTCGAGAAGATAATCCTGCATTTGCAGGCCAATGTATTGATTATGAAAAAATTGTTTTCCGGCTCTGGAGGCTTAGCAGTTTGCAAGGCTGTAACCACGTGGCTGGAACGCACGCGCTTGCCCGTGAACTCGCTTGTCCCTCACGGTACGCAGATTGTTCATTATAACGACGCTCAGGCACTGCGTTCGTCCTGTGTGCTTCAACTCAGGGGCCTCGTTCCAAGCGTAGCCTTTTAACTATAGTGAGCTAAAACAAACATGTTGGTTTCTAGTTCAATATACCTGTAGCGGCGAGAGAAGAGGAGACGTGAGACGGCGTCGAAGGCGGCCGATGGGGCCGTGCCGATCTCGCCACTTTATTGCACGCCTGATGAGGAGCCGCGGTGGCTGTCCACGTCCGACGCGCCAGGTGCGTGAGCTCGTTCTCCTTCTTGCGCAGCTCGAGCTCGTGCCAGCTGCGCGAGAGACGCGGCGCGGTGATGGAAAAAATGACGATGGTGATGATGGCACTACAGGGCTCCCCCCCTAGCGCTTTGCGCGATTTGAACGCGTATGAAAAAAAGAAAGAGGGCGACAAATGCTATGTACATGAACGGCAGTCCATAAAGTGTTCCTTTGGCAAGTCCAGTTTGTCAACGTTTATAGGCCATCGGTAAGCAGTGTGTCTCTGGTGGGCGACTCTGGGAGTTGCGCAGAGGACGCACGAGGAAGTGCCGGGTCGCTGTGGCAGCCGACAAGCGGGTCTCACGGTGACCTGGTCGGAAAGGCCGAGAGTGGACCGTGTGTCGCGAGGTCATGACAGGATGGTGGGTGACAATGTTGGCGCTAGGTGCAGAGGACACTATACTGCCGCCTGTCGAAATTAGAGGTCTCGACAGGGCGCCATGATGGTGGTGGTGGTGGTGGTGGTGATAGTGGGCATGCGCCAGTATCTGCGGCTGGGTGAACGTCGGTATCTGCACCAAGGATTGGTGCTGGTCTGTCTGGAACGCACCCAGTGTGGGCTGGGCCAGCATGGTCTGCGTGGGCAGCATGGCCTGCAGCTGTTGCAGCGTCAGTGGCTGTCCCGGGACTATGGCAAACGAGGGGGGCGACATCATGCGTGGCGGTGCCAGAAAGATGTTGGGCCTTGGCCCCAGGTTCTGTGGAATGACAAGCGTCGGGGTGCCAGGCGGTCCTGGATGTCCCCCATGGGGCCTGAGCCCCGTCTGAGGTCCCAGGGTCAGGCCCGTGGCATGGGGTGGCCGCAGGGCCAGCTGGACCCCCTGTATCTGTCCCAGAGAGCTCTGGGTCTGCCCCAGTGCGCCTTGTATCAGAATCGGGCTGTGGTCCAGGCCCGAAATGTACTGGTTCCGCAGGAAAGTGCCCTGCGCAGGTCCAGCCGGAAACATGCTCGGCTGCGCTGCCGCGGGGTTCCCGATGAGCAGCGGACTCCCCGTGTTGAGCTCCATCGCGGCTCCGCGCTGCACCGTGGTCGCAGGCTGCGGCGCCGGTACAGGCGCGGGCCGCGGTGTGGCCTTGTGCTGGGCCGCCCGGGGCAACTGGGACCGGGTGGTCGCCGCTGCCGAAGGCGTCGTCATGTTCGCGCTGGCGCTCGACAGCTTGGGCAGGATCTGAGGCTGTTTCGGCTGGATGAGCCGGGGGGCACCAGAGGTGCGAGGACTGGGGCTGGCCGAAACCACCAGTGCGACGCCGGGTCTCGACGCAGGTGCCTGCTGCGGCGCCACGGGCAGAGGGGCGACGGTGGCAGTTGCTTTGGTGGTTGCCGATGTCGACGCCGACGATGAGAGCAGGCTCTGGCTCTGCGAAGGCACGGCGCTGGGGCCCGTCGTAGACCACGAAACAGAGATAGGGGCAGGGAGCGGGGACGCCGAGGGTGGTCGGCTGCTGGCCGGGGAGGTGCGAGTGGAATGTGGCGAGGCACCCGGCAGGCCATTGCTGGCACCAGTGGCAGGTGGCGGAGCGGCAGGGGGCACCGTCGAGGAGCTGACCAGCAGCTGCGGCGAGGAGGAGGCCGATACGTCTGAGCTGGTGGTCGCGGAAACAGCGAGGGCCACGGTGTCACGTGCCGTCGCTTGCTCTGCGTGCCCTTGCGTGCGGACCTTGCTCTGCGACGCCGGGGAAACCTGCCTTGTGCGGGTAAACGGAAGCGGACGGTATGTGTTGCCGCTGCGGGCGAGCACCGCAGTGCAGAGGGCATCGTAAGGCTGCGGGCTGGTGCTCGAAGTGGCAGCGAGATGGCGCAACTCGACCGGTAGGGCGTCGAGAAGAATGGCATGCATTAGCAGCTGGTCCGTGATGCCATTCACCGCAAGAACGGCGTCGAGCTGCATAAACCATACCTTGGGGTAAGTCGATTGGTACGGCGGCACTGGTGGGCAGAGTTGGGGAAACATGGCCGCGGGCCGCTCGGCGAAGGGCGTGTTCTCCGGGTCACCAATGTAGCGGCGAGAGAAGAGGAGACGTGAGACGGCGTCGAAGGCGGCCGATGGGGCCGTGCCGATCTCGCCACTTTATTGCACGCCTGATGAGGAGCCGCGGTGGCTGTCCACGTCCGACGCGCCAGGTGCGTGAGCTCGTTCTCCTTCTTGCGCAGCTCGAGCTCGTGCCAGCTGCGCGAGAGACGCGGCGCGGTGATGGAAAAAATGACGATGGTGATGATGGCACTACATACCCTTAATAAACGCTCCTCGAGTTCATCGCTGAAGACAGGGGAACTATTGTTGAGCACCTTCTACAGCGTTAACGTGCAGTGAATCATTATTTGTGTTTATTCAGAATAGCTACAGCAAATTTGGTGCTAACATGGGCTTACAACACCTGCATACAAGTACTGCAGAAATAAGTGGTATAATTATTTCAATTTTCGCGATTGCACCTCAGCACCACTTATCGCTACTTTAGTTTAAATTATGTCATAGGGTTTCATTGCTTAGTGACAGGTGAATTACACTTCTTGGGCGAGGTTTTTATATGAGCTTGTTCGCAGGGCTTGTGTGTTTGCGAGCGGGTCGCGTAATCGGTAGCAACGACGTTCAACTTGTTGCTTCATGTGGTCGTTGGGAAAAGAACTAGGAGATCCAAATTGACTCAAAATAAAAGCTCTGGTGCAATGTCGTTAGGCTAAAAAAAGCCGGTGGGGCGCTTCGGTGGCTTCTCGTAGCACCGACAAACTTTCCAGGTGTTTATAACAATATGCCTCTCAAAGCTTGCAAGCGCAGGCCAGTAAAAGTGACAGCAGACCCGGTCATACGTAAGAAAGAAAACAATCATTGAGATGCCGGAAAATAAATGAATGTTTATTTACATTACATATTTTAAACAAGTCACAAAGGAGCGGTGTTTCGCAGTAACTGTTGTGGTAAATAAAACAATAATGAAAACTCCGGCAAATTCGGGGCCTGGGTCAAGCCTGCACCAGAAGGTCTTCACGCCGCCTCGTGGGTTACTGAATGACTCACAGTTGATCCTCAGAAACTAAGAGCGATACTTTTGTGTTGCACTGCGCCTCACTTACACTCTGAAAACTAAAATTCGTGCCTGTGGTCGAATGAATGTACTGCACAACGTAACTTGCATAGCGTGTTGGTATTGCAAATGAATGACGTCTTCGTAAACGTTAGCAGAGTGTATATGTTTAAAAACATTCCTTTTTTAACTATTTACAGTACGAGGATCACCCAAAGTAACTAAGTTTCCTTCATTATTTTCTCTTAAAACACGTGATCCTCACGTGTCTGATTTTAAATAGTGCATATTTTAAAGCTTTCAGGAATCTGATAGACACAATTCTAGCTAGTTCGGGCTTCAATGTGACATGTTACATCTGCTTTCTTCTGGATGCCATCGTCCTGAAGTTCCGCTAGATCGTGGATCCGAGATATTTTGAATATAGAAAAGTATTTTCGTTCTTACAAGTTGATAGTGCAGGAGAGCATATTGCATGAGTAGTTAACGCTAATGAGTACAAAAATGAAGTGTTGTACCTTCACCGAAAGTGAGCAGTGGTCTCCTATTGCATAGTTGTCACTTCACGTGACCACCACAATATTTTTGATCTAAAATTCCAGTTGTTTGTTTCTTGCGATAAAATATTTTATGCAAAATTACTTCACCTCTTTTCCAATTCAACTGCTTTTTCCACCAAAAATAGAGTTATTTGTTTGAAATATCCGTTACGTAAAATGAGACAAGAAGTGACTATTTGTCAGTGCATTTACACCAATAAAATCGGAGCGCAGAAGAAAAGCGAGCAAACCAGTTTTCTTCGTCGTCTTCTGTCCACATAATGGTTCACCCTTTATGCGGTAGCTACGTAGCATTCCCCACCGGTTGTAAAATCACCGACTCGGTGCACTTCATACGTGTTCTTCAGAAGGAGGCTACTATGTTTTCAACCTACTCACGTGGACTACGTCACTGGGGGTGTTTGCAGACAAGTTAGTCCCGAAGACTAGAATGACCTCATAGGTAACGTCCATTACCCGTCGTATGATACGGTAAGGTCCCTTGTACGAAGATAGACACATCTCGGACGATTCAACAAGATCAACGGGGCTCCAGAGAAGAACTAGAGAAGCAGGTGAGAAGTCAACGTTGACATGCTTGCTGTCGTAGAGAGCCTTCTGGGTTGCTTGTGAAGCCAACAGCCTAGAGCGGGCAATCTGATGTGCGTGGTCGGCACGAGCAATAGCATCACGTGCGTATTCACTCGGCGGAAGTGTAGTAGTCGGTAGTAGGGTGTCTAGTGGTAAGGTCGGATTACGGCCATAGAGCAGATAAAAAGGTGAACAACCTGCTGTATCATGACGACATGAATTATAGGCGAACGTCACGTGAGGAAGCGCTAGATCCCAGTCATTGTGGTCACATGAGACATACATCGAGAGCATGTCCGTGAGAGCGTGATTTAGGCGTTCAGTAAAGCCATTTGTTTGATGATGAAAGGAAGCGGTCAGTTTGTGTTGCGTTGAGGAAGAGCGCAAACGGTCGTCGAGTGCGCGTGACAAAAATGCGCGTCCACGATCGGTGAGCGATTGCCGAGGAGTGCCATGGAGGAAAATGTCGTCGACATCTATATCAGTGCTGGTGGGGAGTGCTCTAGTGGTGACAAACCTGGTCGCATGCTCTATAGCAACGACGGCCCACTGATTCCCAAGCTTGATTCAGGGAATGGTACGAGGAGGTCCACACCAACACGGGAGAAAGATTCGGTAAGGATAGAGATCAGGTGAAAGAGACAAGCAGGGGTTTCGGCAGGTCGTTTTAGACGTTGGTTTTTTTCGCTGGAGGCCACGCAGCGTCGAACGGACCAAACAAGACCACGCCGAAAGAAGCGATGCCGGACGCGGTCGTCCGTGCGAGATACGCCCAAATGGCCGGCAGTTGGTTCGTCGTGAAGCTCATGCAGGACCGCTGAACGGAGATGATTAGACACGACTAGAAGTAGCTCAGAGCCATCTGGCTGGACGCTACGACAGTACAGCGTGGCATTTAGGAGAACGAACATGTGGAGTGACACGTCGTTATGGTCAGATTGTAGACGGGCAAAGAGTGACCGCAAGCAAGGATCGTGGCGCAGATCGTCACCAATCTTAGGAAACCAAGACGTGGACATGACACTGAGGCCAGGCTCGCCGACCGATTCATCTGGTTGGTCAACAGGGTAGCGGGACAAGCAATCGGCGTCCAGATGGAGGCATCCAGACTTGTAGGCAATTGAGTAGGAGTACTACTAAAGACGCGATGCCCAACGAACAAGTCGTCTAGAAGCGTCATTCAGTGAAGAATGCCAACAGAGGGTGTGATGATCTGTGACGATAAGGAACGGGCGGCCATACAAGTAAGGACGAAATTTCGAAACAGCGAAGACAAAGGCAAGGCATTCTCGTTCTGTTATAGAGTAGTGAGGCTCAGACTATGAAAGCAGACGACTTCCATATGCAATTACACGATCAGTGCCCCGCTGAGCTTGGGTTAAAAATGCGCCGATGCCGTGGTCGCTAGCGTCTATCCGCACTTATGTAGGAGCATCTGGGTCAAATTGTGCAAGTATAAGTGGTGTCGTTAGAGCGATGATAAGTCGAGTGAAAGCTTCTGGGTTGAGAGAAGTCTTTTATGAACCGGAAAAAGAGCAGATGCCCACGTAACTGCGAACATCGTGAATATAGCGCGGAACAGAGAAGTTCCTAACTGCGCGTACTTTTGCCAGGTCTGGTCGCAGACCAGAAGCGTCAACAAGGTAGCCCAACACAGTAATTTGACAAAGATTGAAGTGGCACTTCTAGGAATTCAGCTGAAGGCCCGCACGTCGGAATGTTGATAGAATAGTCGAAAGGCGTTCAAGATGTGTGGCAAAGGTGGCTGAGATGGTTATCACGTCATCTAAGTAAAACAAGCACGTCCCCATTTAAATCCTTGAAGCAGCGTGTCCATCATTCTCTCGAAATTTGCTGTAGCGTTGCAGAGACCAAATGGCATGACCTTGAATTGCTAAAGGCCGTCGGGGGTAACGAATGCTATTTTGTCACGATCAATTTTGTCTACAGCAACTTGACAGTAGTCTGATTAGAGGTCGAGAGATGAAAAAAAGGTGGCGCCATGAAGACAGTCAAGTGCGTCGTCAATACGTGGAAGTGGATACACGTCTTTCTTGGTTACTTTGTTTAGGTGCCAATAATCAATACAGAAATGCCAGGAGCGGCCTTTCTTCTTTACCAAGACCACTAGGCAGGCCTAAGGGCTTAATGATGGTTTGACGATGCCTTTGGATAGCATGTTGCCCACTTCTTTCGGAATCACTGCTCGTTCTGTTGCGGACATGCGGTAAGGCCGACGGTGGATGGGCACAGAGTCACCAGTGTTCATTCGGTGCTTTAAAGTATTTGTCTGGCCCAAGGGAATATCACAGATATCAAAACTTTCCCGTAGGAGGTCAAAACGCGGCAAAGAGCGTCGGCCTAATCAGGCGAAAGGTCTAGTCTAATCATATTTCGAAAGATGGCTTTGCCAGAACCAGGTAACCACGAGACTTTGGCTTGGGCCAGAACAGTTACAGAGACAACGTTTATGTCATCATCTCCTGTGGCAGTCAGTTGAGAAAGCGACATCTGGTAGGGAAACACTTGAGGAATGAGGCCGAAACTTAGGAGCGGAAGAAACACACAATTGTCCACTATGGTGGTAATGGTATGCGGCACTGTAACACCGCGCGTCAGTCGAGCGTCTGTTATCGTTATAACGATGAAGTCGGGAACTAGAGGGGTCGATGACAGACAGACGTATGTCACAGCTCGAGGCGGAACGCGAACAAAAGTGGTTGGACCCAAGTGGCCCACGGGCTTTTCACATGCATCAGAGAGCAGGAAAAGCTCAAGGATGAGCGTGCCAAAAGAGCAGTCAGTTAAAGCCAAGTGTGCCGAGAGTAAATCAAGGCCTAGTATGAGGTCATGGGGGCAACGATCTAGTATGACAAAAAGGACTACGGCGTGACGACCAGGAATGTTGACACGAGCAGTGCACGTTCCGATGACTTCTGCGACACCACCATCGGTAACACGTATAGCTTGAGTTGCAGAAGTCGTGATCTTCTGCAAACGGGGGCGTAGATGTGCACTCATAATAGATAGGTGGGCGCCTGTGTCAACAAGGGCAGTAACAGGAACATTGTCGACTTTTACTTCAATGAGACTGTGGTGTGTAGGCAGCGTCAGTAGAGGGTTTCCGGGTGTCGTTGGTATTGAAGCTTCACCTCCATAAGCTGCATTATCTAGTTTTCCTGCTGTGATCGTCCAGAGAAGCTCGGCGAGGAAAAGCACCGATGTGGCGGAGAGCGGGATTGACGGCGTAGCGGCGACGGGGAGTGGGAGTAGCGGTGACGGGAAGAAGGGGCGTCAGTAGGCAGAGGCTCGTGTTGAGGCGACGAGTAAAAGTTGAACGGTGTAGCATCTGGATGTCCAGAAGTGGTAGGGGCGCATATAAGTAGGGTAGCTCTGACGTGGGGGGTTACGTGGGGGGTTGGACCAGTGGCGACAGCAATAACGAGAAATATGTCCAGGTTGGTGACAGGAAAATTAGATCTGGTTGTTGTCAGGGGTTCACCATTGCGTAAGGTTCCGAAAGAGCAATAATGAAGAAGTTCGGCGAGCGTTACCTGAGGGGTATGGGCGTACTTCCGGCTGAGTCATGGGACTTGCTGACGGAAGACCAAGATTAGCGACCTCCTGCCTTACCACAACTGAATTAGGGCTACTGATGGTTGCGATGGGTCAGTGGCTTGGGTTGTAAAAAAAAGGCTGCTGAAAGGGAGCTGACCAGGCAGCTTCAAGCTGCCGAAGAACAATTCGAGTAACGTGGTCACGGGTGGGTGGTTCGCTAGCGGCTTCACACGATGAAGTCGCGGTCATGCTGGACAGTCGTAGGATTCTGTGCGCGATACGACGGCTCTTGGCGTGTTCAAAGCGCCAGCACTCTTTGATGATTTTATCACTGGTGGTGAAGTTAATGTATACAAACAGCTTGAAGGCATCGCCGTCAATGATTTTAAACACATTCAATACTTTCTCAGGCTCGGGCATGTGTTCGTCAACCTGGCGGCAAAGGGCGATGGTGTCGTGAATATACGACGTAGGATTGGGTAGACGTCTGTGCCCGAGTAGCCAACTGATTTAGCGCAGTTATCTGTCGTGCAGCCGTGTTCCCAAAAAGGTCACGGATCTTCTCCTTGAAAGTATCCCAGCTGGTAATGCCGGCTTCGTGCGTCTCGAACCACACCCGCGGAGGTCTATCAAGGTAAAAAAGCACGTTGACAAACATGAGCGTCAGGTCCAGCCTAAAGCTAGCGCTGATCCGTTCATACACGTTGAGCCACTTGTCAACGTTAGATCAATCCTGTCCGGAAAATACGCCAGAATCACGAGCAGGAGGAAGGACAACGTAGGTAGAAGTCACAGAAGAGGCGGGTTGTGATGATGATGTTGCTTGAACCTGTGACATGGTAGGACCCATGATAATGCGGCCGTTGCGGGGCTTCGTCATGGGTACAGGGAAGGACGAGCACGTACGCCACAAATATGTTACGTAAAACGAGATGGGACGTGACTATTCGCCAGTGTAGTTACATCAATGAAATCGGAGAGCAGCACACACAGCGAGCAAACCAGTTCTCTTCGTCGCCTTCTGTCCACAGAATTGTTCACCCTTCATGCGATAGCTAGCTATCAATATACTGCTAACAAAATTTCGGGACACAAGCATCGCGGTAAAACGAAATGAATAATTTGTCATAACTCGGAGTTAAACTTTTGGCAATGGTTTATTAGAAGTATATATAATACATATATTTTTAGTGTTCATATCACGCACTTTATAGGTACGATTTTCAGACTGTTATTCCAGGTGAATATTGACGTGAAAGAATAAGATGGACAATTAACTTGTGGAGTGTTTCCAACGTAAACGAATTTCGCCAAAAAATGATCAGCAGTATGTCCAGAAAATCATGTTTCGGTGGATGCAGTAGGTAGTCATTTGTCTTGTGTTGAAACGCGTTCCTTGGAGCCATTCGTTTTTCTTTTGAGTCAGATAACTGTTTTCAAATGGGAAATGCTATTATCATAGTTATTACGATTACCACGTAAGGAAATAAAGACGCTGACGAAGTTGCGAAAAATTTCACCGCCAAGTATAGCGACACTATTGCAAGAGACATTGTCAGAAGCATATGCCGTCAGGGCACGATGCTTGGCAGGAACCTGTGGCGAGAAGGCAGGGAATCTATGCGAGAGAGGTCCCGTAAAACAGAATAATCTGTCGTTATACAGACGGGATCTGCGAGGACGTATCCGCCTACATCTTCCCTTTAAATACCTAAATTATGACTAAATGCACTGAATATTTGCTCGTTGCTAAGTCCAACAATAGCCAACTCCAATGAATGTGCTCTCTTACAGTAGCACTAAATAGATTACTTCGCGAAAAGTTCAATGTCCGTGCCAGGGTCGGCATTGGTGTCTGTGTGAGTGTAATTGGTTGGGATCGACAAATCACGCTACCTCTAGTTTATTCTCAACTTCTCAGCATTGTCTATGAGCAAGAACTCGAAACGGCTGCACATTAACCGCTGCAAGACATCTTCAGCCATCACCACGAAAAATCATCGAGGCTCGTTAAATGCCGAAGCTAGTGGTCCTCTTTGTCGCATGCCTTCTGTTTCGCACACTAAAAAAAGAATTGTGTACCTGGCTTTGATGCAATCGGCTGTTCGATTGCGCTTAAGTGGGCTGTTGTTATCCTCAGTATAAATTTCTAGCGCTTTCACAAATATCATTATTTCAAGTTAGTGCTTTGATTGATTGTGGGGTTCAACGTCCCAAAACCACCATATGATTTCGAGAGACGCCCTAGTGGAGGGCTCCGGAAATTTTGACCACCTGGGGTTCTTTAACGTGCACCCAAATCTGAGCACACGGGCCTACAATTCAAGTTAGCGCTAGTGGTATGCCAATTCTCACGTCGTTTTTTTGCGCTGTTCAAACATATCAAATCAAACTAATTAACTAGCCCGACTAACCTTGATCTAGCTGCATTAGCAGCACCTTGAGACACTTCTAACTAAGTAATAATTGTCATAGAGACTTCAGAGCATGAAATATGAAACGATATACACAATGAAGTTCAAATAGTTTGTAACTATAACAAAATCTCAACTGATGAGAGACAGAGGTCTTTATTGTAAGGCCGAAAAGTTAGTTGGTGTATTTAAGTCACTTCCCTGCTGCTGTGCATAAGGAAGGAATAGGGACAGGAAGGAGAGGAAAGCACTTGCATAACAGACAAAATTTGCTAAGACAGCAAGAAGTGACGAGCTGTGCTCGATGGTTATCGTAACATGTGAAGGGAGGTTTGGTGTGTGTGCGCCCGAGACAATGCGTATTTTTTAAAGATATAGTCTTTTAGGGGGCCTTCTTCAAAAAATTTTGGTCTGTCTGTCTGTCTGTACAATTGTCTGTTTTTTCCGTGCTTAACAGTACTGGGTACTTTGAACGGCACCAGCCGAGACCCCATACTGCCGACCCCATTCGCAGCACCCACCAATGTTGCTCGATGCTCAGTGTTCATACTTTTGCGACTGTTACTTAAAATCAATTATGGCGCATATATGAGGCACCAGAACAACACGTGTATATTCTGTATGTGCGTCTTTCACCAGAAAATGCACACATAGGTAATTCTAAGAACCCTAGCATTTATCACGCTGTGTCGACCATGGAACGCTTGCACGAAAAGGCGAGTGTTTCCAACGCGTTGCTAAGACGACATGGTGGTTGAACCTACCCGTCACCTTGCGTTCTACACTTTATCACCTCTGATACGGGCGCGCAGGCCCATCTCAGAGCCACACACTTCGTTTATAGACGATAGTCTATTTAAAGGACCTTCGACGGAAAAACTTTGATCTGCCTGCCTGTCTGTCGGTCTCGATGTCTGTCTGTCTCGATGTCTGTCTTTCTGTACATTTGTTTGTTTGCCCTTAATGATACCTGAAATGGCAATAAACAGGGAACCCCATTCGCAGCGCTCACCAATATTGCTCAAGGCTTATCCCTCATAGTTGTGTGATTGTCAATAAAAAGCAATTATTGCGCATATTTAAGGTGGCATAGCTACACGTCAATGTTCTGTATGTCTACCTTTATACTGGAAGAGGCACACACAAGTAACTGTAATGATTGTAGCGTTTATCGCGACAGTGCAGCACGATGCTCAAAAAGGTAAGAGTTTCCAACGCTTTGCTACGACGACAGGGTGGTGGCACCTGTATGTCGCTTTGCGTTCTACACCTTATCATCTCTGAGACTAGCGTGAATCTTTCCCACGAGCGTGCACGCCTTCGTTTTCGAAGATAATTGCCAGAAGGCGCTCGTGTCTACGGTGCCTCGATGCTCTCGTTTGCCGTTGCTACACACTCGAGGCACTCTAAAGCAGCGCCTCCAGAATACCATTAACCGATTTTCTTGCGCAGAACATTGATTGATTGATTTGTGGGGTTTAACGTCCGAAAACCACCATATGATTATGAGAGACGCCGTAGTGGAGGGCTCCGGAAATTTCGACCACCTGGGGTTCTTTAACGTGCACCCAAATCTGAGCACACGGGCCTACAACATTTCCGCCTCCATCGAAAATGCAGCCGCTGCAGCCGGGAATCGAACCCGCGACCTGCGGGTCAGCAGCCGAGTACCTTAGCCACTAGACCACTGCGGCGAGGCTTGCGCAGAACATCAAATAAACTTTTCGTTCACTCTCTTCAGACGCAAGACTATTATCTTTTGACGACATTTGCAGTGTAACATGCAGATTCGGGCCAATTGTTTCAAAGAAAACTGCGAGATAGTGGTCGTGTACCTTGCGTGTCGTGACTTGATGCGCTCGTTCACCTCCACTGCATGCTCAAGGCACTTACAATTCACCGATGTCTTGCGCAAAACATAAAAGAAATGTTTTGTTCATTCTCTTCACACGCAAGACTATCCTCTTTTTATGACATTTGCAGATTAACATGCAGATATGGGGCCAATTCCTCCTCTTTCTATTTTCCTTCTTTCTTTCGCAATGGAAGGCTTCCTACAAACCTATGTTTTAGCTTTTGTGTCACAGGTAGGATTCGTCGCCGGGACGCTGTTTTTGGGGCTGATTTGACGTGTTTCTTTAAAAACAATTTTACCATCGTGCTGCAGGCTTAGGATAATTTAAGGAAATGACTACCTCACATTAATACAAACGTTTCGGAGAAATGTAAGGCTCTATAGGTTAAAATATTGTGGTTTGCAATTTTTGTTATGCACTGTTTTATTGAAGGCTGTTCTTCAGTGTGCCAAAATGAAATGCTTTTCGATGAAGATTTCGTGGTAAGTTTACTGCTGCTAGTTTTTTTGTTTAGAAAAGAATGTAAAGCTCCTTCAGACAAATCAGTTCATTTGATTCTGAACGAGCGAACGAGCATAGGTGCTTTGTCTAATAGTTTGTGCGTGAGCTTTCGGACTGTAGGGATCCTGGTTCATTACCAGGCTCCTAATTAAAAATTTAGTTTTCCTTATATTTCTCTTCATGTGCACTAATGGTGACATAAGAGGGTTTTTTATGCTACCATGACTATATTCTGAGATTAGTTGCTGCAACGGCTGTTTTAATATTTTGAATCAGGTCCAGAGTTTTTTTACTCCTGTGCGTGCTTCTAAGGTGTGACGTAGAAGGTGGTGTGTACATAGACGTTCATTACACAAAAATATATATAACGAAAATGTTTATTTAGTAAAATTACTACTTAACTGAGCTTAGAAGAACAGTACTCCCAGAAAGAACAATTTTTCCGGGAAGCTGGGCACTGAGCTGGGTGACCAGGCGTAGGAGGCAGACTGAAGCCTCCTATGCTTCACCGAGAATGTATCGTTTGTCATCTGTCTCTCGGTAAATGGCTGGGTGATCAGCCACATAGTGAGCCCCATCTTCAGCAGTTTCCGTGCATTTAACGAGAATTGATCTTGACGACAGAGCCATTATCGTATGGTTTCTGACGCTTATCGCAAAGGCGTAATGTCCCTGTAACTTGTCGCGTCCACGCGTCACTGATGGGGGTCTCTATGGTATTTGTTTTTGAAAGCGTTTACTCTTGCTAGTCATCTTGCTGGGTATTGTTGAAAATGCATGCTGTAAGGAATCTGCTGCACTTATAGCATTCTCGGAGATGCGATGGCATCGGAACCTTACGCTCGTCGTCTATTCTCTAAATGTTTGCTTATCATGTGCGTCGCAGGTCTAGTCAGCCTCTAGGTGAGAGTTAAAGTCCCTCGACCTAGTTGGTGAAGTGTGCTTAGACGAATTATTTTAATGCATTGTGAACGTCTATGCGAAGAAATCGGTTAGTAGAGATGGCAAGCCTCGTGGCTGTCCATATAATTATATTTTGTGTTTGTTTTTCTGCACCCGCAAGCCCGAAAAAAATTTTCTGTGTATGCGGCAGTATATATAGGCTTGCATCACTGCCAAGGTGCAGAGTTTGAAGGCTTTGTGGTAGTTGGTCACCCGTTGATTTATATTAGGGAGCTTTGTCAAGGTGTTTTGCAGCCAGAGTAAAAGTAGTGGATCCGGATCCGGCCTTAAGCTTACGGAGTTCAAGGACATGGGCATTTGAGTTATTGAACGTCTGCCATATGAATCTCTCGGAAAGGCATTATTCTTAGTGATAAAAAAATGAAAAAGATAAGTGCCAAACTGTTGAAGACCCCACGCTCTGACATGGTGCTTATTTATAAACGCTTAATAAGAGCTGGCCCTTGTCGAATTTTTTAAGAACTTTGTTAACATTAATAAAGTCTTCCTTCATGGGCGAAAACATTTAGAGCCAAAAAAGATGGCGAATTTATGAGCCTAAGAACAAGTTTCACAGGCGCCTGAATGATCAGCAGCATGATGTATTGTCAGTTTTTATCGGATATTGTGACTGTGTGTGCTGCCTCAAAAAGGCATAACGTTTAAACAGAATTGTGTGGCTTTGGTAATAATAATAATATGTTAGCCTATGAGGAAGCCTGCATGTACCGTGTGCATATGGCTGACGTACAGCAGGAACCCTTTGTGCGTCATGACGAGGGATGTGCTCTGTCATACAGTACGTCATGCAACGAATCTTCAGCTGTAATACTATCAAACCTTCCGTTGGGAAACCCGCACTTCCTAGGCACTTATGGCTTCATAAAATATTTTAAATTGATTTGTTAACGAAGAAATAAGACGTCCAAAAAACCAATGAATGTTTTTAAATGAGTTTGACGGAAATCCTCAAGGTGGCGGATGGGTGAAGAAAGAGAAAAAAAGACATCCACTAATCGTAGCACGATGTCATCAGGAAATCTAACAGCACCAATGAGCTGCTGTAATGAGAAGCCCACCTAAAGTTTGTGAGGGGTGGCTCGCACCGAGCCACTAACCACATACTCCCTGTGTAAAGATATAGCAAATTTTTTTCTCTCTCTCTTTCTCTTGGCACTGGCTCGATGTAGCGTTACGCGAGCACGTCCTTTGTTTTTTTTTGCCACTCGAAACTTTCAACCTCAGGCAATGTAGCTTGCGCTACAAAAACAGCCAGGCACATTTCAGCACAAGAATCTCTGATAATACTGAGGTTATTTAGTAAATTTCACCCTCTCGAACTACAATAAAAGGCTTATCCAAATAAAGTGCCTCTTGTTGATGATTAGTTGACCAAATCATTTACACTAGTATAGAGGAATTAGTAGCTCCTAGAGCCCATGGTTTTTCTAAAAATTTTCATTAGAATTACGTGGAACACCTATTATATGAGATTACGTCGAATAATCCATAAGTTGGTAGACGCTGTTTCCCGCCTTGCTTTCACCCTTTTTGTGCTACTGCCTAAATCATGGTAAAGTAAGCTCTCGCGAAGTGTTTGCTTTAGATTTTTTTTCATTTTCACCAAGAGCTGATTTATAATGCGACCTCATCGCGTGAACACACACATTATGTATCAGTACTATCGAGCTCAGCGTCACACTTAGTGGGAGGGCGGGAGAAAGGGGGCTTGTGCATATTCAAAAATCATAAGGAATTATGATGGCACCCACATCAAAGCCACACCTCTGAGCTCATGTTCATGTGTTCTACGAATGTTTTTTTCCTTTACACCGTTTTCATGTCAATGGCAACGCTGTGAAGGTTATCGAGAATACTTGCAATGAATTCATTCGCACTAATAAATATTACAAATATTGTTGCATATGAGACATAATTTATTTTCTTCTTTCTGCTTTGTGTGTTGGAGATAGAAACGCCCCGTAATACGGCTTGTTCTGGTTCCTGTTTCTTGATGCTTTTCTTGTTGCCTTTTGCGACACTCTGCAATATGCTTGTGCTTGCCTCGCACGTTCGTTTACAACAATGAAAGCTAAGCTCGAGAAGCGCGAAGTCGTACATGTTTCTGGCTGAACTTCTTGCATAGCTTTGACAGCGTTGCACGTGATTTATAAAACGGAGTATAGGTACTACCGCCATCAAATCAAACGCAAACAGCGGAGCGTGTGTTTCAAGCATGTGTCCGTCATCCAGTAATCACCATTGACACGTGCACATCCGCTTTGGCATCACTGCGCGATCTTCCTATAGTGCGTTATCTCCATTTCTGCTCTAGTTTTCTTATGGTGATAATGGTGGCCTTTGTGAGCGTGCCAAGCGCTCTTGATTGCATCACACGCGATTCCTTGCTTTTAAGACAGGTGCAAACCGGCGACTAACAGCGTTCGCGCGACTATTTGTGACTGGTCGCAAACAGTCGCGAACGGTCGCAAAGCGACTACTTTTGCTAGTCGCTTCCTGATCGAACTTTCAGCCGAGCGACTGCAGTCGTAAAGCTGCTGGAACCGATGAGCGATGATGAAATGTTTGTTTTTTTTGTTTTTTTCCCAACGCTGAGTGAGAACAGACGAAAGCAATAAATGCGGCGCGCTCGGTTCACTCCGTTCACTCCGCTGGCGGCGATGAGCTGATGGACGGCGGTCTGCAGAGTTCCAGCTGATAACAAGATCTGGACGTGACTCTCCAGTTTTGCGACTTCCGGTCGCTCGCATGCAGCTACTGCCGGTGTGAACATCAGTCGCTTTTTAGTCGCCAGTCGCGTATGGTCGCGCGACCGCTGCAAGTCACCGGTGTGCAGCAGCCTTTACTTCAGCGTCGCAGTGCAAGCTGTGTCTAGGCACGAAAAAAAAGATAAATCTAATCAGTTTGTGAGTAGTTTTCAAATGTTCTTCGTATCTTGTTCGCCAGCGCGGCTTTACCTGCACCCTTGTTTCAGAAACTTAACATAAAAGGCTTCACGTTTACTGAAAATTCCAAGCGTTTCTTTGGAAGTTAGAGCGCAGATGGTTTCAGTTCAATGGCACGAAATTCATTTACAAATTTCCATATTTCTGAACCAGAATTGAAATTTTTAGAATTCTGAACTGACCTTTCGCTACTAAAAATAGATTTTTCCAGGCATTCTGTGTTAATGGACGCCTCTGGAGCTTTCCACGGGGACACAGGCAGCGGGTGACGGACAGTGCAAAGGACCTACTTATTGTACAAGCTGCAGACGAGGCTCCGTTCATCACAGCTCGAAAGATCACAGACAGCTTGAACCTCTCGGTCAGCGTGTCGACAATCAGATGCCGGCTGCGCGAAAATGACCTGCAGAGCCATTTGCCGGCCGAAAACCTGCACTTTAAAAGGCCAATAAGCTAGCAAATTGTGCGTATGCCCAACAACACGCAGCATGGACCGTGGAAGATTGGCGGCGTGTAGTATTCCCCAACGGGACAACGTTCTCTACTCGCTGGGGCCAGTGTCAGAAAAGTTGGAGAACTTACAACGCCAGGTCTGATATTCTTTCAGTTGAGTACGCGGCTGTGTCGTTTTCTTTTTGAGTGATTGGTATTATTCAATACGTGTACTTTGTTGTTATCGCAACTCCGTAATGAGCCTGTGCTTTGGTAAAAACATTATGATTTGGTATATTTTGCAGGGCGCTGTTATTAGGCTAGTTATTTTCGCAATCTTTGATGGTGACAAAAGTGACAGAAAGGTTTAAAATAATTGTTTACATTCTTTCTGCAGATTTGAGCTCCGGAACCTACAGCGCGTAGCAAGGAGCGGCCGCTGCTTCGTTAGCGTGTGGGGTGCGTTGTCCAAGGAACGCCTTGGCCCACTAGTTTGTATAGAGGACAGGTTCAGTGCTGCGGCGAACTGCAATTTTATCGAAAAGTCGTGGTCTCGACGGACCGTTCCCTATGGTTGGCACTTGTTTCAACAGGACCACAACGCCAACCACACGGCCAAATCAACGGCACGCTTGCTGGAACCATAGGGAGTGATGCTGTTGGGTTGGCCTCCACAAGGTGCCGACATGAACATATGTGAGAACTTGTGGGGCGCAAGGAAGAAGGCACACTCGCGGCAGCCAATTCACTGCGGCTCTCAAGACGCGCTGTTGGCTGCCACAGAACAGGAATGGGAGCATTTACGCGCAAGTGATGTTGTGACATGGCTCTTCAACAGTTTTGGGTGCCGTTGTGGCAGCTGTAGGCGAATTCACAAATATGAACTTAAGGGCCAAATAATTTTTCTCGCGAAAACCTTCACGCCTTCTCCTCGGCGAAGTCTCACTGAGGAGCATGTATGAAGACGATGCTTGTTTCTTGCACATTTCCGTTATCTTGTCCAAATATAAAATTTTGCAAGTTGACCAGTTCTTTTTGTTGGTTTCTTTATTGTGATATGCTAGTCAGCTTAGGTGAACCTTCGTTTCTAAATGTAACTATAATTAGATGACTTCACTATCACGACTTGAGACATAAGTTGATTTTAATTTAGTTAATAAGATTTGTCTTTTTTGTGTCATGCCCAGACGGCGGAAGCGCTGCAACGCTGCAGTAAAGACCGAGCACCGCAATTTAAATGACCTGAAGCACTCGGCATGCGCACGCTGGCAACCATCGGGACTGCCCTCGATATAGGTTTGTCGATTGAAAGCATAATTGCGGCGCCAGAGCGTGAAACTGCATTGGTGAATCTATCTCGTATCATTTGGTTACAAGCTGCTCTACGCGTGACACGATTTGTTATTCGTTTGGCGTTTATAGCACTTTGACGAACCATGCTACAGTACTCGCTTTCAGCTGCAGCAATTTAATTGCTGATTTTTTAGATGCGGAGCATCTAATACTCGAGGCTTGTAGTGCGGCGCCGTCCGCAAGCTTCCTCCTCCTTCTTCCACCATCTGTGCATCCCTTCCTCCTCTACACACCGCGCGCGCTTCACTCCTCCACCCTCTGTGCACCCTTCCTCCTCCACACACCGCGTGCGCTTCTCCTCTTCACGAACATTCGCTAGCTGTATAATGTAGCGCGCATGCGCCGTCACGCTTCAAGAACATCGGCAGCGGACGCGCGCGCATGCGCCGTCACGCTTCGAGAACATCGGCAGCTGACGCGCGCGCATGCGCCGTTGCGCTTCTCCCCCTTCTCGAACATTCGACAGCTGACGCGCGCATGCACCGTCACCCACCATCTGTGCCGCGCGCGCTTCTCCCCTTCGAGAACATTCTACAATTCTCCTGATTCTCTAGTGGACGCGCATGCGCCGTCGCGCTTCGAGAACAATCAACAGCTGACAGTGCATGCGCCGTCGCGCTGTATATATACTCAAGGTCGGCGCTCGCTCGCTCAGTTGCCGCTCGTCGGTTGGTTTGTACGGCGCGTCGACGTCCAAGGTCGCGGTGAAATGAATTCCAACGAATCCACAAACACAATAATCGACGTCCCTTCGACCAGCACCGCCATCTCGCATACGTGTGTACGTGTTCACTCATTTAACACCCCCTCCTACAACCACGTTAACCAATTTAGCCATCGACCCAAGTAAGTCGCAATTTACCACCCCATTTCACAACCACGTTAACCAATTTAGCCATCGACCCAAGTAAGTCGCACTTTAACACCCCGTTAACCAATTATATGCTCCGCATCCTCCTCAGTGTTCCCCCGAGGTAAGCTGCGGGCAATTTTTTCATCTTATTCCTCTGAAATAGCACAACTGCAACACAAGCAGAAATATTGCGCTCTAGGGGGATCTCGCAGTGCTGCCGCACCGGATGTGCGGGCCTGTTTATATTGATGACTGGTGAACGGTGCGAACCATGCCATTGATAAGGCTTGTGCCGATAGCTCCGCGGTTCGCTTTTCATTTGATGCCGATAGTACATCTGTCAGCATAGGTATGCACACGAGGTGACACGAAGGGCGCTCCCCTCCTTGTCTCCAAAAAGCCGGTGTGCGAAGTCTGGCCCGTACTATAGTGCCTAAAACGGGCACTCATACAATGCATTGATAGAGAGAGAGGCACTGATGATAACTACTGACTTCCCTTCGATGGGGAACCCCCCGCACGTGTATGTCCTCTAGATGACACCAGCTATGCGAAGATTATCAATGAGAGTTACGTAATACTTTGGGGTGTTTGGCTGCTTATAAAGTAAGATATATGATCTAAACAGGAAGTGGCTGCGAAAGGTATAGTTATTTGCTAATTGATTGATTGATATCTGCGGTTTAACGTCCCAAAATTACCATATGATTATGAGAGACGCTGTAGTGGAGGGCTCTGGTAATTTCGACCACCTGGAGTTCTTTAACGTGCATATAAATCTGAGCACACAGGCCTACAACATTTCCGCCTTCATCAGCGCACAGACACAAGTTGGAGATGTTTGTACAATCAGTTTTTTGCACTTGCGCTGTGATGTCAATGGGGACATGAGTATCAGCAACACCAGAAGCGATAAGCTCATATGAAGCGCTGGTGCTCGCGAGAATGGTACCCTCGAACGCTCCACGTAAACCGACTTCAGCGCTTGGCACCTAACTAAAATAGACGTTAAGCCGACGTCACGAATGTATCGTAGAAGTACTTATCTAATTTTGACTTACTTGGCTAGCCAGCAGGGCAACCACAATTAACGTTTCACGAACATTCGGCTCTATTTAAAAATAGTTTCGAGACCTGGAGGGGCTTAGTGTTACATTGCTTGATTGCTATGTATAACGCTTGGGTTCTATTCCTGCTGAGACCTTGACACTTATTCGTTGCATTTGTCGCATCAGCGTTTCCGATGTCGAGTTTTTCTTAACTCTCACGAGTTAAAACCACTCCTATGTGTTCTCGTCGTTGCTGGGTAGATTCTAAGTGTGAATCACCTGTGGCACATACCCGCATACCAGTGGCACCTACCCGCCCGCAAGATTGTGCCACTCTCTATGGGAAGGTGTCTGATGGCGTTTGAGACGAGAATATGAAAGTATTCATGTCTTGACTAAGCGTCATATACATGAAAGAATCTTATCCTCCTACACTAATTTTGGTTCACGTGATCACCAGAGCACCCAGGTGTAAGTGGCTAGATAGGTAGATTGATAGATGCGCTGATAGACGCCAAAAGTGCTTGCAGTACACCAAGAAATGCGTCGCATCTAAATGTTTGTCAGTGCTACAGTATATGTATCAACAGTATCTTTTCGTGTGGGAATTTTCATGGGCGTCGAAATCCGGTTCTTCTTCGTTGACCATCCAGGCTTACCCTGAAATACTCGGCAATTACAAGACTTGAGAGCGTCCACAGAAAATGCGGATGTACAAGTGCGATATGTGTGATAATATTTCTGCGAATCAGTTAGCCAGTTTCTTGAAGTGGTGAAGGTACAAGAGAATGTACCAGAGTGGACTGTTAGCATTGAATCATTGGTACGAATGAGTCAGCTCAGAGGTGACGGTTCTTGATTGTGTTTTGTGGTACTTTTTGTATTTTGTTGAGTATGTGAAATCTAAACAGTCTTCATATTGACACAATGTGACTTCACGTTACGCGTGCTGGCCGATACATGTGCCCTCTAGATGGTTTGCGACGCACGAGCTGGCGGGGCCCAGCTGCGCGCGACCCGTGTTGAAAAAAAGAAGAACGTGGAAGAAGAAGCAGAAGTGAATCCTCGAGACAACTATGACATTTCGCTCTAGTTGTGTTAATTTCGGGCTCAAGTTCACCCTGCCTACGTTAGCCTATTATAAGTGTTCTTTGAACCGTGCGTTACAAATCTGGCGGAAGTGCGGGGTACGATGCCAAGTCCCCTTCAAGTGACAGAGCACAGTCCACAACCACAGCGATTTTGTCCCAATGAGCTGACGCCTGTTCATCAGCGCTGCAGTCGACGCCTACGTGGTGAGGGTCCTGAATTTTCCCCTTTATTGACTTCCCCTAGAACCTCAACGGCTGTGAACGGGTACGCAACTGACATGACAGCTCAGGTCGCTCTAGCCAACATTGTAGTGAACAAGCCAATGCTACCAAAGCCTTTTCATGGCGAAAGCTACGACGACACACAGGACTGACTTGAAAACTTTGAACGCGTCGCTAAAGCTAACGGTTAAGGGGAAGAGCGCAAACTTGGAAGTGTTCATTTCGCCATTGAAGGTGGTATGAAAACGTGTTATGAACGTGGTATGAAAACCACGAAGCTACCTTCCGGTCATGGGATAACTTTCGACGAGAGCTTGTCGCTGCTTTCCCGGACAGAGACCGCAAAGAGAGAGCTGAAGCTGCGCTCCAGACAAGAAATCAGCAAAATACCAAGTGTCGCCATGTATGTGGAAGACATGTCTCGCCTATGCCGCCGAGCGGATCCAAATATGAGCAAAGACAGGAAGCTGCGTCATGTGATGCGAGGCGTGAAGTAAGAACTCTTTGCCGTACTAATTCGAAGCCCGCTGCGCACCGTTGCCGAGTTTCATTCTGAGGTGACTACAATGTAAAGAACGCTACAACAGCGAGCAAGGTTATACAACCGGGATGCGATTGTCACCTCCTTGGGACGTGTTGCCACTAGTATTCGGTAACGGCATGGAAGCACTACGCGAGATAGTGCGGCATGTTGTGCGAGAAGAGCTCCAGAAGCAGCACCTTGATCATAACGCTCCAATGTTTTCGTCTCTGGCCGATGTGATCCGTGAGGAGGTCAGGCAGGTGGTACGCAAACCTTCTAGAAACGCACAGCCAGAGCCGCCACTACAACAGAAGACGAGAATGACGTACGCGGATATGCTACTGCAAGGATCACCAAGACGTGCGGACGTCGCGGCGGCTACACCTATGCAGTACCCGATGCCGCTGAGCACCCTGCAGCCAACGCCAGAGAGGAGACTACGGAAAAGCGATGCCTGGCGCACTCCCGACAATATACTGCTTTGTTACCACTGTGGGGAGGCTGGCCACCTCTGCCGAACGTGGCACTATAGCCAGGCAGGGTTACGTGGTTTTTCTGTCAATGCTCCTCGACCACGAAATGGGGAACGCCCTTTCGAATTTGAAGAATACCTGTCAGGTTGTCAAAGCTCAAGTGGCTTCCAACTACACCTACCTCGTGCAACGTCAATGGGGAGGTATAGGGCGCCTAGCCCCCGACCTTCAGCAAGCTCCCCAAGGTCTCGTTCCCCAAGCCCGCGTCGGGAAATCTAGAGTCAGCGACCTGTGGAGGCAGGGCCACTGTCGACGCTAATGAAGAAAAACAGTCGTTGCTGACTCTGAACGACGACCGACTCAGAAACCGGTGCTTCGATAGTGACGCTGCTTCTGGTATACGTGTGTCCTTGACGCCGACAAAGTCATCAGACTGCAGTCATCATCAGACTGATGCCTACGATGTCATCAGGCTGACGCCTACGAAGTCATCAGAAATACAGGCGCAGGTTATTCAGAAGTAAGTAGCGGACTTTCTATATTACTGAAGAAAGTACTGACTCCTTGGAAGGAAAAAAACAAGTTCACACAGCAGGAGGGCAACTCATCGACCTCACCGGACTGTGCACAGCAATAATTGAAATACGGGGTATCACGAACGCCGCCAGTTTTATTGTACTGCCGGTATGCCCAAGGGACTTGACTATCGGCATGGATTTCTTACGAACTATTGGCGCTGTAAGTAACTTGCGAGAATCTTCCGTCTCATTCATGACTAGGCACGTGGTTGCTGCCTTTAAAACGAAAGGAAACGTATATGACCTTTGTACTGCATAATATGGCGTCATGGTGCCGCCAAGATCGAGCGTATCTGTCGCAGTAAAAAACAAATCATTCAGTTAATTCGAAGGATTTGCTGACAACACTGCCATAATACTCCAAAAAGGAATCTGCATCGCACGAGGCCCTTTTAACTTACCTGACGGATGTACAAATGTTCTACTTACAAACATTGGAAATGATGTGCAGCACGTTGCAAAGGGAACCGACTTCACCATTCTGAATGATTTCGTTCAGGTTACGGAGCTGCGCACTTTCGAAACCAATGAGTCTGACTCTCAAGACTCGGGGTCTGTCCTTGCAGTTATGTACATCACGCCAGGGCTACTACCAAGCGAAAAAGAGCAAATAAAGGGTCTTGTAAAAGAATTTGCCGAATGTTTCTCGTTGTCATCTAAAGCGCGACGCACTCCTATAGCCAAACATCGTATCATTGTTGACGAGTCAGTGAGGCCAATATACCAGCATCTCTACCGAGTGTCACCAAGAGAAAAAGAAGCTATTGGTAATCAGGTTAAAGAAATGCTCAAAGACGATGTACTCCAGCAGTCATCAAGTCCATGGGCGTCACCTACTGTTCTTGCGAAGAAAAAAAGACTGAACTTTACGTTTCTTCATTGATTACCGGAAGCTCAACCCCTTCACCAGACGGGATGTTATTCTCTTCCAAGAATTGATGACACTTTAGATAAGCTGCGAAATTCTAGGTATTTTTTTCTTATTGGATCTTAAAAGTGGATATTGGCAGATAGAAGCTTACGAAAGAGATCGCGAAAGAACAGTGATTGTAACACCAGATGGTTTATATGAGTTCAAGATATCCCCTTTTGGCCTTTGTTCTGCATCCGCCAAATCCCAAGGTATGATTGAAACAGTGATTTGTGGTCTGAATTGGCAGACGCGCCTGGTTTATCTCGACAATGTTGTAGTCTTCTCTACTACCTTCGAGCAACATTTGGAAAGGCTCCGGGAGTGCTCACTGCGATGAAGTCTGTGGAATCGACGATAAAACCGCAGAAATATCATTTCGGGTTCCGTGAGCTCCTTTTCTCGGCCATGTAATCAGTGCAGAAGGCGTTTGCCCAGACCCTGCAAAAACTGAGGCCATAGCGAAATTTCCGAAGCCAACAGTAAAAGCGGCTGTTAGGCGATTTTCAGGTCTCTGCGCATATTATCGATGTTTCATTAAATTTTTTCACGAATCGCTGAACCACTGGCGCGGCTGACAAAAGAGGAAAAGCCTTTTGTATGACTTACCGAAAAAGAGGATGCCTTGAATGAACTACGAAAGTGTCTTCAAAGCCATCCTGTTCTGGCGAATTTCGAAGAGGAAGCGGAAACCAATATTCACACGGATGCAAGCATTTTAGGTCATGGGACAGTCCTCAAACAATAGCAAAATGGGCGAGAACGAGTCATTGCGTATGCCAGTCGCACTCTTTCGAGAGCTGAGGTGAACTACTCAGCAACCGAAAAAGAATGCCTTGCCGTGGTATAGGCTATCAGCCAGTTTCGACTGTATTTATATGGTAGGCCTTTTCAAGCTATAGGCGACCAGCATTCGCTATGCTGGCTGGCTAATCTCAAGAACCTATGTGAACGGCTTGCACGATAAAGCCAGTGAGAACAGGAGTACGATATCCTGCTTGTGTATAAGTCAGGTCGCAAGCACAGTGATGCGGACTGCTTGTCACGTACTCCGATTCAACCTGCTCCTTGTGCTTCCAACGAGGATGGTGAAGATTTTGTTTTCTTGGGAGCTGTGGCACCGTGAAAGACGGCACATCATCAGCAATCCGACCCTGAGCTACTCCTCTTGATCAAGTACCTACAAAGACCGTCTGTCGATGTTCCACGACCTTTTGTCCGCGGCGTGTGAGCGTTCGTCCTGCGAAACAACATCGTGTAGTAAAGGAACTTTGACAACAATACAGCGACAGTCCTGCTTGTCGTCCCGTCACTTCTGTGACCAGAGATTTTGGAGGCTTGCCACGACGATTCATCGGCTGGACATTTAAGAGTAAGCAGAACGTTAGCACGCAGCCGCACTAAATACTACTGGCTGAAGTTGCTCAGCTCAGTACGACACTATGTCAGAACCTGCCGGGACTGCCAAAGACGTAAAACCTTACTGCTAAAACCAGTATGTCTCCTTCAACCTATAGAACTACCAGGGGCCCCATTCACACAAGTGGGAATGAACTTACTGGGCCCATCTCCTACGTCGGCATGGGGAAAACGGTAGATAATAGTCGTGACCGACTATTTAACCCGAGATGCCGAGACAGCGACTCTTGTTAAAGGCTCAGCTGTTGAAGTAGCCAAATTCTTCGTCTCCAACATCGTACTGTGGCACGGAGCTCCAAAAGCGTTCATCACAAACCGATCAACTGCATTTATGGCCGACCTGTCGAAAAGTATATGAAACTGACGCACACCAGTCATAGGAAAACGACAGCATGTCATCCTCAAACGAGTGCCGTGACTGAATGACTGAACTGAACACTGGCTGATATGTTGTCAGTGTACGTAGATAAAGAACAGTGTACTTGGGATAAAATATTAACTTACGCAACATTCGCCTATAACACCACGATGCAAGAGACAACACGGATGACGCCATTGCAACTTGTTTTCGGTCAGACAATAACGACACCATTAGATGCAATGTTACTTATTGAGGAGACGTCCGAGAATGACTATGACGTTCACGACTATATACAAACAGCAGAAGAAGCCAGACAGCTGGCATAATATCGCATTCTCCAACAGCAGAAAACCGATACGCACCCTACAACCTGCAAAGAAGGGACGTCCAGTACGCACCAGGAGACAGGGTATGGGTGTGGATTCCTGTAAAAATACGTGGCCTGTCAGAAAAACTGCTTCGAAGCTATTTTGGTCCATACATGCTGCTCCACCGCGTCAGCTCGTTCACCTCTGAAGTTATGTCAGAGGGACAGGATATTTCATCACGACGGTGGCATTGCATGGAAACTCTGCATGTTGTCAGGATGAAACCGTATCACGGCAGGCAATGTAACGCCGAGGACACAACGCTGTTTCACGTCAACTGCATTCACGACGAGGTGTTGTGAATGACCACCATGCGACCAGATCAACACAAGCTTCGGGACGATGCACTCTGAAAAAGGAAGCAATGACACAATGTGACTTCAAGGGACACAATGTGATTCCAAGGACTAAACAAGAGGTGACACACGCACACTTTCTTACGGCTTGCGCTCCGTGTCTACTTCTCAACATAAACCACCTCGACTTCATGGTATATACTAGTTCATTGTATTCACAGCACTGCGGCCCAACGCTCGCTAAACCTTTCTAAAACCAAGGGGGGTACGCCCAGCCAGTATAACGTAGCAACCCTTTCTTGTCAGATAGTGCTCAATGTACATGCCAATGGCTGCTAATGGTGAATGAGAAACAGGAGAATTCGGCTGTTAACGCGCACGCTACGAATTTTTTGTTGTTCAACAACGCACAGGAGAAATCTCCCACCAGCACCACCTTGCAGGTCAAAACTTAAGATTGGTTA
Source organism: Rhipicephalus annulatus (assembly GCA_013436015.1). Taxonomy (NCBI): domain Eukaryota; kingdom Metazoa; phylum Arthropoda; class Arachnida; order Ixodida; family Ixodidae; genus Rhipicephalus; species Rhipicephalus annulatus. Next base: position 89,976 of record WOVY01010474.1, on the reverse strand, counting down.
CACACTACGACTACGACTACGACGACGAGGGACGAACGGGTGCCGCTATAAGGAGCTTCACCCCTAAAAAACATCGTGTACTCTTTGAAGCGGAAAACATACATATAATTCGCACGGCATGTCAGCGTCTTTTCTTACACAATTTCGAACCCTAACACGAGCACCTCAAGCACGAAGAGACGCAGATTACTAAAGACGCGGCGGGGAACACTGGTTCTGCGAACGCGTGACGAACGCGCAATTTTCCGGCGTGCCGAAGCCATTTGTCACTTGATGACACCACCCTACCTGGTGATGTAGTGCGAGGGGAAAGGATTCATTACTCAGACCTCCTCCTTTTATGGTTGATTTGATTTATATGTGGGGTTTAACGTCACAACACCACCATATGATTATGAGGGATGCCGTAGTGAAGAGCTCCGGAGATTTCGACCACCTGGAATTTTTTAACGTGCACCGAAATCTGAGTCCACGGGCCTACATCATTTCCACCTTCATCGGAAACGCAGCTACCGCAGCCGGGATTCAATCCCGTGGCCTGCGGGTCAGCAGACGAGTACCTCAGCCACTAGACCACCGCTGCGGGGCTCCTTTTACGGTTGGTGTTTGTTACGCGTGGCGACTAGACTTACCTTGCGAGGCGAACTATGAAGCATGGAGATGTAATTTATACCTTTTTTACCCGTTTCATTAAGTTTATTTGCAGCACATTCGGCGAACGTTTGAACTCACATAAAACAACTTGATTTTCGCTTTAACAGATGGAGCTACCACAAAAAAATGGCAGCATGTCCACGCAGTGAATGATGGAGAGTGGGGCGAAGCATCCGTTCATCTATTCGTTCTTGCTTACGTCCATCCATGCGTCCGTCTGTGAAACTGTCCGTGCGTGCGTCTGTTCGTGCATCCGCACGTCCATTTGTACGTCCCGTTCATCCCTGCGTTTGTCCATGCATCTGCTTCTGCATCCATTCATGCATCCATCCGTCCGTGCAGTCATCCGTGCGTCTGTCAATCCATCTGTCTGTGTGTCCGTTCGTCCACCTATTCAACACTCTAAATACCATCATCTCGCATCTTTTCTGCATATATTCCCCATATAGAAGCACCGCCATTCAGCGCGCATTCCAAGGACTAAACGATAGGTGGTACACGCACACTTTCTTACGGCTTGCGCTTCGTGTATACTTCCCACCCCAAGTTCACGGTATTTACTAGTTCACTGTATTCATAGCCCTGCGGCCCAATGCTCGCTAAATCTCTCTAAGACCAGGGAGGTTATGCCCGGCCAGTATAACGTAGCAACCCTCTCTTGTCAGACAGTGCTTAATGTACGTGCCAATGGCTGCTAATGGGGAATGAGAGACAGGAAAATTCGGCTTTTACTTTCTTACGGCTTGCGCTTTGTATCTACTTCTCGCCTTTAACCACCTCGATTTCATGGTATATACTAGTTCACTGTGTTCAAGGCACTGCGGCTCAACGCTCGCTAAACAATTCTAAAACCAAGGAGGTTATGCCCAGCGAGTATAACGTAGCAGTCCTTTCTTTTTAGATAGTGCTCAATGTGCACCCCAACGGCTGCGAATGGGGAATGAGAGACAGAAGAATTCGGCTTTTAGTTAGTGGACAGACGGATGCTTCGCCCCACTCTCCATCATTGACTCTGTTGTGACCTGGGTTGACGCTATCCCACCGCTGCCATCCAGTTGTTGCAACTCCGGGTCCCACGGGTATCAGTTTGGTAGCCGGCCCCCGTCCTAGGACCCATCGTCGAACAAGTCAGATGAGGCGCTCGAACGACAATTTATTTACATGCTTAGTAACTGAGAAGTAGAACGAGAAGTCAAGAACTGTACATGAGAACTTTTGAACTGTAGAACTTAAAATACACGAAAGTATTCGGTTTATATAGCGCCTCGTTGCCAACCCTGGGCGCATTGTCCGCGGCTTCCGCCAATAGGGCACTCCATGGTCTAGGTGCTGCACCCACGAAGGAGGGGAAAGACACCACACAATGCATGTGGGGAGGGCCCAGTCTACACGATGCCAAATTATGGTCACAAACGCACTGCACTGACGTTTTCGCACACGTCACCAAAGTTCGCGCACGTCCGGTGATATTGGTTTCCAAGTTTTATCTGGCAGCTGGGTGAGGTTAGATAAACTGGCTGCCAGTACACGTCTCAAACTTGCCTGACTGTTTGGGTAGGACAATTTAGTGGTGGGCCAGCATATCGTCAAAATATGCCACCCCATTCAGCCGATCCTATGAAGAAAGGGGGAAGGAGGAGTGGTCGACTAATCCCTCGTCGTCGAGGCAGGCTCCCGCAAGGGCTACAGCAGATAATGCCCTTTCCTTTACTTCAACCCCACATTCTATTCCTGGTTGTTTGCTAGAAGCTGTGGCTTAGCTGCGCATATCCGGGGCTCCGCATCTCCTCGCAAGATGCAGCGACAACCAGTTTGACTAACTTTCAGCCTGAACTGCAAATGTCTTGCTGGTTCCAAGATTTCCAGATCCTTGGTGACCTCGAAAATGGCCCAGCCGCCTCCTTGTCTGCCTCGAAAGCCTTGCTCGCAGCAAACACAATGGCCCTTCTTGAGTCGAACTCACAATGACCTCTCTTGGCTCGTGCGTTTTCTTTGCGCGAACCAGTCCCGAACCACTCGTTCAGGTTTTGCCGAGAGGAAACAACCCATCCTGACGGCACACCACAGCATTAGAATGCGTCGAAATATTTTCGCCCTGTTCACAAAGGCCAAAAAACTTCAATAATTACGACAGTCGTAACAACTCCAAGGATGTGTTGCCATTTTTTTTATCGTTCAGCAACACACACGAGAAATCTCCCACCGGAACCACCTTGCAGGTCAAAACTTAAGACTAGTTACACGCTACAACTACGGCTGCGACTACTACGAGGGACGAACGGGTGCCGCTTTAAGGAGCTTCCCCCCTAAAAAATGCCTGTGAGCGATTTATGATTCATTTAAAATACTTACTTTGAAGCATTGAGTGATCATGCTAGTGAGCACAAGTCGATACAAGACACAATATGCATCCACTAAAATGCAATATTCGTTGGTAGTTAGCGTCGGAAAAAAGCCAGTTTCTACGGAGCTGGTCAGCACAAAAATTAGCTTTATTCAATGCTGTCTTGTAGGTTCTATAATATAAAAAAAGTTCCTCTTCATGGAATCACAGAAAGGGGCCTGCTCCTTCATTATAGAGAAGTTCGGAGTATCTGCTTGTATTGTTTCGTCGCTTCATTGGTAATGCCTGCCCAAGTACAGCCAGAAACTGCCCCACCGACACAATATCAATTCATCAAGTTTTAGTCAGATTACTAAGCGACTTTGCATGTAAAATAAATGAAAAGTAGTCCAAATAGCAACCAATATTGTAGTTCTGCTATGTAAAGGAGAAAATATTCCTACACAAACCTTCAATATTTTGCCCGTTTTTATTGGAACTTAAATAATAAACTAATTGCTTCTTGTCCAATATTTCTTCATAGAAACCTTGAATGGCACTTCGTGTAAAAGCACTGTAAATTCTGCTTCGTTACGTTAAATAGTTTCGCCGTGCTCGAAGTACAACGGAGACATTACAGCGGAAATGCTTCTGTTGCTCACACTATTTTCATTGCTACTAGGCAATGCTTCTGACCAGACAATAAAATCAGATGTCATTGAAAATAGGCGAAAATGGGTTTTCCTAAGCAGTGCAATTCGAATTTCTTTGTGAAGCGCAGTGAGCCCAGTGCACCCGCAAATATAGCGTTAAATGCGAAGTGGTTGCGGCCGGAGTGGGAGCCCCACCTTAACACCCGATGGCCTATAAGAGTTCAACGTCATGCCGCACGGGCTCTGGAATGCACGTGCGACGTTTGAGGGCACGATAGATACTATCTTTCGCGGCCATATGTTGAAGACTTGTTTCTATTACCTAGATGACATCGTTGTCCTTTCAGCTGATTTTTCGACATATCCTTGCTCGTCTCAACGAACTTCTCTCTTGTCTAAGTTTTGCAGGCCTACAACATAAAATGAAGTGCCACTTCGTAGCATGGAATTTAACTTTCTTGGGACATGTCACCTGAAGAGATGGTGCTCTTCCGGATCCCGACAAGCTTCGAGCTGTCCCTAAATTCCCTTAGTCCACATCAGTAAAAGCCGTCAAAAGTTTCGTTCGTCTCTGCTCTTACTCTTGTCACTTCGTGCGCAACTTCGCGTCCATCATCGCACTTCTGACAAGCCTGTTTGCCATCAGCAAAGGTATACCTGCATGGTCTCCTACATGGGATGACGCATTTTGCCAGCTGCACCACCTGTTGACCTGACAACTTGTCCTTCGACACTAGTACCCCACTGCTCCCACATAAATTTACACCGATGCAAGTGGCGTCCGTCTTGGTGCAGCTTTGGCACAACATAAAGGCACCCAAGTTGATTACGTGGTCGATTACGCAAGTCGTGCACTTCAGAAGGTTGAAATAAATTCCTTCGTGACAGAGGAGTGTTCGGCACTAATTAGGACGTTGAAAAAATTTCGGCCATATCTTTACGCCCGTTCTTAGGACGTGGTCACAGCCCACCACGCTCTATGTTGGCTTTCCACCTTGAAAGACCCGTCGAGATGCCTGGTTTGTTGGGCACTTCGATTGCAAAATTACGATATTTGTGCCGTACTTTGTTCCGGTCGCAAGCACGTGGATGCCTATGCGCTTTTCCGCTCACCGTTAACCCCAAAGGTAGCTTCTCTGTAGCCCCTTTTTACCACATTGTTACCACTCGGCACCACTGAAACGCTTTCGGAACAGTGCAAAGACCCATAGCTTGCCTTCTTGCTCGACTACTTTACCAATCCGTCCAGTGTCCTTTCCACGAGAGCACTACGTAGTCAAACAGCTCACGTTTCTGTGCAAGACAACATTCTTTACCGCCACAACTACATGTCAGGCGGTCGAAAGGGCTCCTTGCTGTCCCTAGTCATATGCGCTCTGACATCTGCATTGATTTCTATGCAGATTTCCAAGGTGTTCACTAAGGTGCCCTGAAAACCTACGAAAGGCTTTGTTAGCGATAATACTAGCGAGGATTGTATCGCTTTGGGCAGAAATACGTTCAGTGTTGTACTTCTTGCCTACAAAAAAAAGGCACCTTCGCGGCCCCTTACTGGCGTGTAACAGCCGCTCTCGTGCCCGGGTCACCCATTTGGTCGCGTTGGTATTGACCTCTATGCTCCCCTCCCGCATAGTTGCTCTGGAAACCAATGAGTTATTGTCGGCGTCGATCATCTGACACGCTATGGAGGAGGAGGATGAAAAAGTAAAAAGGAAGAACAGGGAGATTAGTCAGTTCACTGACCGAGTGGCTACTCTGTTTGATACGCTACGCAACGCTGAGACTGCAGCTCTGACGGCAGCGACCACCCACGAAGTTGCACTCCTCCTTCTCCGCAGTTTCATTTTACGCTATAGTGCTCTGCGCGAACTACTAACTGATAGCGGTGGCGCGCTCCTGTCGGAGATTATCCAAGCTCTCATGCTGAATGCAAGACCATTCCCTGGAAATCTACTGCACGCCATTCACATACAAGTAGTCTCATTGAGCGGTTCAACCATACCACTTGGCGACATGCTGTGAACGTACACCTACTCCGACCACACTAATTAGGACGCTGTACTACTTTTTCTTACATTCGCTTACAACACCGCGGCTACCGGTTTTCCCTGCTCTTTTATTGTACGGTGAACCTTCCCGCCCATTAGACACCATACTCTCGTACCACCCTGATGCATCTTACTGCTCTCCTCTTTCTGAAGCCGCCATATACGCTAGACAACCGTCAGTTGGCTAATTCTCTGGCAAGTGAGGATCGAGCTCGACAAAAGATGTGACATGACAACGGTCATTACCCAGCTCCTACATCACGTACTGGCTCCCTTGTGTGGTTTCGGGTGCCCTCAAACGTCCCTGGCCCTTCTTTTGTACTTCTGGCGTGTTACCATGGTCCGTAACGTGTCATTGATGCAACCTCGCCAGTTAATTACATCGTCGAGCCTCTCACACAATTACCAGATTTGCGCCGTCGAGGACACGAGACTGTACACATCGACCAGTCAAGTCCTACTACGACCCCCTCATTGTGCCTGCTCCCTGAGTCACCAGGATGGCTACGCTTCCCTCCGAGGGTATTGTAGCGCAGCATATGCACCAACGCCTATGCGCTTTCGGAAGAGAACAAAAAGCCCCACGCTTTGATTGCGCGAGTAGCCGTCCCGCCTTTGCCTGCCTTGCCGTACGGCCCTTTTTCGTTGCGACGTCTTTGCGACATCTCTCTATAACTGAATCCCAACACAATAACACTTCAGTATGGGTTCAAGCATCACTGACGCATATTTTATAGGACGTATACAAATATAGTTAACGGCGTAGCAAGTTTATTGTAGCCCTACATAACTTCACAAGAGCATAGCACCTGTGCTTCGAAACGGTGATCCCCTGGAATTGGATCGGTGCTCTAGCTTTCGGTCTCCCGGAAAGCGCCCTATTGGTGGCTCCGCGGTGGCCACCCTAAGCACTAGGCGCGCAGTGCAGTACCAGCTCGACACGGCTGGCTGCACCGTGTGTTACATGCAAATCAACTCTTTGACTAGCCTGTGTAACATCGCGCCTTTGACCACATCACACTTCTCTGGCCGCAGGTGTTGGGGCAGTGCCAAGTAGGTCACGCCCTCTCTCACAGTGCTCACGCATTGGCGTCACTCTCTCCCAAGCCAGTCGCCACTCTCAGCGTGTCTTCTCCCTCGCTCACCCTCTCAACCACTCGCAACGTTGAGGAGTCGCTGTTTACGCTACGAGTCGGCGTGTGCTACTCGCGTTTAACGAGGACCTGTAAGAATAATCCAGAGCCTCTCGAAGACGTTCCTATTCCAAGTGCGTTGCCGTGCACGTCGGCGACGTCGTGATCTTCGTGTTGTACCTCGCTCCTAACCTGCGGAAAGAGCAGGTTCAGCACTGTCTGTGGGAGACGCTGACTGATTGCAGTGAGGCGTGTTGACATGCGTCTCTTAAGGCGCATTCGCACTAGAGACCCACGGCAATAATTTTGGTCTGCGGGCTGTCTTTGAGAGCGTCTTCTTTCTTGTCGTTGGCCTATGTATACTGCAAAGACATAAACAGTCCACCGGTGGTATTTTGAAGATTCCGCCTGTGACTCGTAGGGCTCACAGTCATTCGTTGGCCAATTTTGTTGTCACAATAGAGGCACACACAGGAACACCAACTACACTTCCATACCTGCACCTCGTTTTTAACAATGCTCCCTGCTCTAACATAGTCCTTCTCCGGCTACGTGGCTCCACCCATGCCATTTTCCGCGGTGATGAGGGGCGGGTGTGGTTGACACAATAGAGAAGCGAAGAAAACAATTTCATTGGGTGCTCGAAATGCCTATTAAAAGGCCAT